>UCOK01015628.1:0-36742 GCA_900474325.1 Synergus umbraculus | reverse complement strand
ATTATATATATTATATATATATCAAACGTGTATCAGATATATATTGTTGATATATTTCAAGACAAACGTACCTTCTCGAATGCAGTGTGGAGTGCCTATAAAACTGTAAGAAACAAGAATTTTTCTAATTTTCACTAATCAAGAAAATAAATACAGGAGTGTGCAAAAAAAAATATCGCAATTCATTCGAGTCAGGCTGATTCGAAATACGAAATATTCGATTTTTTTGCATATGCCTAGTTAGAACAATGGAACAGCATCTTTTTGTCGAAAAAACAAAATCCCGAATGTGAAAAAATACCGAAAATTCAAATTTCCGAATTCATATTCTTAAAAATTCTTGAAAAAAAAATATATATATACATTTCTGCAAAACTTTTGTTTAAAATTTCTATTCAAAATTGAATTTTTGGAAATTAAAAAATTCGGGTATTTTATATTTTCGGGCAGAGTTGCAAAAATGATTAATTATACATTTTCAATTACTAATTACATAAAAGAAATTGTAATCTTCCTCAAAATAATAAATTATAAATTATTTTCAGTATAAGTGCACTTTTTCTATGTATAATTATCAATTACTCTAGTACTCTAATTACAAATGTAATTTACATTTGGGATTTTTTTTTTGGCAAAAAGATATTATTCCAGATAAATAGAGAAATAAAGACGTACGATTACCGAAGTAATCATATCTAATGATTGATTGCCGTTTCACTTGTATTAATCTGCTGGTACTGATCACTAGGAGCTTTTTTTTAAGTTCAGCCATATGACGATTATCGAAATACTTGTAAAGGAATGCATATGTATATGATCTCATGTAATGACGGATATTTAAGCAAAAAAATTTCATAGGCGATACATATATATATTACTGTGTAGATTTGTATAATCTTCGATGGAAATATTACAAGTTGGTCCAAAGCAATGCACAAAGTTTGAAAATGAATTCCTTTGGGCCTAGCGAAAAATCGACGAGAGTATTTCAGGCACTAAAGTACATTCTTCATGTAATTCACCGACGGCTTACCACATGCTCATAAGTCAATTATTCAGCGTTAAGGATAGTTGCTGTAGCTTTTTATATAGCGAATATCTATTGGTTTAGAAAAGTGACAGATTTTTCGAGGTTTTTCAGATTATTTATTAGATTTAAAATAGGATGCTTTCAAAGGTATGATATTGAAAAAGTTGAAGTCTTATTTTGATCATTTATTTGCGCCCCATAGTTGAGAAGAAAGTCTGAGAAAAAAAAAGAGAAAGCGAAGTCTCCGTCACTTGTTAGAGACGCAAAATTACATAAAATATATAAATAAAAATACGTCCTCACAATCTTCTGTTTGGTAAGCCGACGGTGTTCTAATCGTCGTAAAGCACTACACATTGCAACATAAATTCGTATTTATTGTCAGAAACTGTATATTTACGTGTTTAGATCGAGTGTTGTAGAATAGAGTTTAATCGATTAAATTATTGCGAGCATCGAAACGTCATGACAAGCGCAGGGCACTTTTATTGACAACACATAGCTTGTAAATCTATGATTTAGTTAAATCGTGAGGAGTCGAGCGGCAAAATTTGCTCTCGATAAAAAAATTTTTGGTACTAGAGTTTGACTTTTATTTAATGCATTTAAAATGCCATTGTTAAATACTGTAATCATATCAAGTTCGGTAAATATCTAATCAGTCAATTACATTAGCTTGTTATGCAATTAAAAATTTAATTATTTATTTAGTTAATCAATCGTTATTTATTTTTATGATAATGTATGACATGACACATCATGACACTCAAGGGGTTGAGATTTGCGAATTATTTTATTTTGAAAATTATTTTAGAAATATAGCGTAATTTATTTTTTTTTGAACAAAATTGTGAGTATTATTTCGATGAAAAAATATCGAAGTTTATGATAAAAAATACAATCAAAATGTAAAATCGTTAGTTGATAAGCTTTACATTGATAAAAAGTTGTTGACAATTTCTTAGAATAAATTAGGGCTTAAAGCTTTTTTTTTTAATACTTTTTACATATCTAATATACTTATTACCTAAATTATACGAGTTTGAAGTACCTATTTTATTTTAAAAAATATTTCTTTCTCATGAGAGTTTCTTTTGCACGCTTGACTCCTCGAAATTGTGCGCGATACGAATGAACAGCTCGTTAAGTTATAATTGTTATGATATACATCTATCTGTCATACACGGAAATGTATGAATCGAAAAACGAAAGTATTATTATACCTATTATCCCTGAAAGATTTTTTTTCATTAGCGGGCGAGTGTAGCCTAAAGGTAATCGCAAAGATTGTAAACTATAATTAAAATATTGGAATGGAATGTTGTTACGCTTTCCGTGTAAAACAAAATTAATGTTAATCTACCGCCAGTTATACTGTTTTCCAATCCAAGTTGTTGCCTGCCTCTATTATTATACATTACCATATCATCGTCGTTGTCGTAAAAAGAATTGCAATTAAATAGAATTCTTGTTAAATAAAACTCTTTCTATTTATTTCTCAATCCGAGATCATTCAGTTAAAATTTTAATTTATAATTATTAGATATCTTAAGTTGGTTCGATAAGCACACGGCAAATTTTCATGTTAATGTCGAGATTTTTATTTATGGCAGCTTATTTTTATTCTAAAGCAAATAAACACTTGCCTTCATAATTAAATTAATTTTAATTGAAAAAAAATCTTTTTTTTTTCAAAAAATGACTAAAATGAGATATATGTGTGGAACATGTACCAAGCAACACTTGTGTATCCAGTTCTAATTTGTTCTTTCGAAATGGCTAATTTTATTTCAATCTATAACCGGGTCATTCAAGTATGATGTATAAGCATAATATTTGTTACCTTTGACCCTCTCCCCCATGAAAAGAGATTTTTCTATTTGTAAGCATATTTTTAACTTTATTTCCGCAACTTCCCCATGCCCTAAAATTCTAACGTCATACTTGCATGTCTCCTAATATTTTGTCAAAAGTGTCATAAAAACTACATTTTACTATTTTTAATGAAAAAAACAAACAAGTTTGAATCTGTTTCAACTTACTTTTCTTTTTTATACCAGTAAAGCAAAAATATGATTCCAAAATTAAAATATGAGTCCAAAAATTATATAATCTTTTGTGTATTATTATAGAACTTATAACTATTCTTTAAAAATATTTTTAGCCTTGAGATGACATCTATAAAAAGTGTTATAAAAAGTTAATTATTTTTACATGTATTACGTTCTTTTCTTTATTAATGATTTTATGTCGCGTGAATAGTTATTCAAGGCTAAAGGTCTTTTAGTTATTTTCTTTTACATTGTTTGCACAATACTCAAGTAAACTATTTCAAACATAATGCTCTACACCGCTTCTACGTCAGGAGTCATTCTTTTTACGTGTAATGAACACTTGCGGATAATTACTATGTCAAAATATGAGTTCATACCTCATAAGTTTCTGTATTTTAAGATCAAAACTGAACGCTTTAAATTCGAAATCAAACAAAAATTATAAATACAAAAATATATATTTGGATGATTAGTGACTATAGTGTCTGATTGAATCGAATTGAATTTTTTCTGGCTTTATCGCCTCTCTATATTATCATAATCGTACTGCGACTTGAATGATCGACCATATGTTACTTATTTGTTGGCAAATAATGGCACGTACGAGTTAAGGATGTCGAGAACAAGGCATGTCAGTATGAATGCGAGGAAACGGACTTCGTTAGTCGATAAAACCAACTCAAGTACGGAACGTGCGAAGGCTAAAACTTATTGATAACTGAGAAGCCAGTCTTCACTCAAAAAAAAAATTATTTTAAAACTATTCTCTAAGCCAAAAATTAAGGTTTGTTCCAAAGTTTCCAAAAAAAAGATGCAAACCATAAAAAAATTCTTGAATAATAAATATCTTAATCTCTAAGAAAGTTGAAGAAATATAATTTTTGTTTTGTTTAAATTATTATTAAAATAACATTAAATTTGTGAAGGTGCTGACGTGTCTCCAATTTTTAATGAAAATTTGTAATTAAATTTTAATTTAATTTAAATTTTTATTCTAAACTTTAAAACTAAATGTTTTTTAATTATTATTTTATTAAATTTGTTTTTTTTTAATTATAAAATAGTGAAAAGTGAACAGTGAACAGTGAACAATTTTGAAGTAAAACAATTGGTATGGGTAGTAGTATCGGGTGTGGCGCAAGTTTTAATACGTCCTACGAATACTTAATTAATGATTCTAATCGGATGACCCTTTTTTTGTGTCTTCAGTTCCATTATTCACATTTCTTAAAATGGCTCAAATTAACAACAGTATTACCGGAATTATGACGTCTGCAGGTGTAAAGTAGTAGTGACGCTCGTAATCTTCTTTTACTTTTTTTTTTTGTAAATTCAACAACGTGAAATGGGCACAGTGCAATCAGATCTTTCAAATGAACAGGTTGTGCGCGCGAAAAACACGCGAATCCATTCGAAATTGGGGCCAAATTTTTCTACCGAGACAAGTGTACGACATTAAATAATTACTTAATTATTGCGTGTGTTGCAAGTGAAATTACTCTACTCTTACTCAATGTGTTAAATTATTTATTATATTTTATCTTATGAAAAAGTGCTAAAAAATTAAAAACAAAACACTGATCTAACATAACTAATAGAAAACTATTTAATTGGGCTTAAATTCCAGACGTCTACTCTAATTTTGTTTCTTCAAAGATTCTTACTAAAACCAATTGTCTTATTTACAATAATTGTTGATGAGAAATTTTTTAAGAAAAACAAATTCGTCTGAGACGTCTGAAACTTCAGTCCAATAACTATTTAAAAATACTTATTTGCTCTGATTTTATTTGACGACTGTTTTGAAAAATTGTATTTCTTTATCTATGAATATTAAATATTCATGAGGTAAAGGTAGATAGTTATTTAAATTAAAAGCGATGTTTGTTTCAGTTTAGAAATGTAGACAACTTGTCAATGAGTGAGAAAATACCTTGAAACTGAAATGTCGGGGATAAATAATTTAAAAAGTTTTGAGGACTCTTTCCACTCTTTAAATAACAATGCAACTCGGCCATATTATAGACGAAGTAGCCTTGCAGCTTCTCTTCATTCAAGTCTTATCAGTCCTGGAGGTTCAGGAAATTTAGATGTTGTCGGATCTGCACGTCGAAGATTCAGCAATGTTAGCGACGTCGTCTCCAGGAAAATCTCCCGGACGATGGGTTGGAAGATACACTCGGTCTCTGTGGAATTGACAGTGTTACAAGTATGATTGTATTAATAATTTTAATAAAAACATATTTTCAATTTCAATTAAAAAAAATAGTTCAAATTTTTTTTTATAAATAACAAATCATTAAATCATTATTATAGATTGCAAAGAAATATTCTCATTTTCTGAATAGAAGTAGCTACTGGTTATTGATATCGAATACAATCCCGTTTTAAATCAATCGTTTGTAAATAAACTTGTAATATTTACAAAACCACTGAACTCAGTCATCAAGCTATTTCATTCAGTAATCTCGTGTGCTAAACATGGAAAGTGTTGCGTTTGAAGAGTTCGAAATTGATTCATGGGGACCTACATCTCTTCAAAATGAGGAATATTTTGACGCTTTTCACGGTGCAATTAGAATTGTAGGGACAATTAAAATTAAAAATATTCATATATAAAATTTAAAATCAATTTAAAAAATGGAAAATAAATATAAAATAAATAACTCTCAGAAATTTACTTACAGGGTTCTTCCCTCTGTGCCTACTACATTCGACAAAGACTGAGGAGATCTGGAATTTTTAATCGGAAGCTGGGACTCAAACGGATGATGAGTTCGACCTTGCTTCCAGATGTGGCAGTCGTCAACGAAGTATCTCCAGTTCTCATTGCAATTGGAACCGAGTTGGAGAAACAGAATCCAGACCTCTATGTCAAAATCGCAAGACAAGTAGGATGTGGATCATTTTCCGATCAATCCGTCTCTAGTACTATGACCCACGTTTCCCGAGAAATCATCCGCCATGGAGATATTACTTGGGGAAAAATTATTGCCATTTATGCGGTCGCTGGAGGAATTGCAGTTGATTGCGTTCGTCAAGGAAAACCAGAATTTGTTCTTACCATCCAGAAAACCCTCACTTGTGTCCTGGAGAAAGATCTTGCCACCTGGATTCAAACAAATGGTGGTTGGGTAAATAAAAAAACCGTGTTATAATTATTAATCTTAAAATCAAAAATATTTGGAAACTCTTAAAATTACCAGACAATTTTTAGTATAAATTTTCTTTCTATACTTTTTGCAGTGTGCTTTGGTAACTAGGTACGGACCGCCTATGAAAACTTCGGAATGGAATTCCAAAAAGCTTGCGTTGCTTGCTGCTGCAATTTCGCCGATTGTTATTATTTTGGTGATAGTTCTCAGACTTTTATTGTAGTAATAGATTAATTTTACTTTGAATTCTTGATCTGATCTGGGAGACTTAAAAATAAAAGTATGTAAAATAATAGTATTTTAGGAAGAAGAAGACGATGATTTTTCGATTCTTTCTCTCTCACTCTCTTCGTTTTCTTTGGCTTTTCTGTTACTCTCCTAAATGTAAAAATTAATATTATGTAAATAAAACATTATTGAGGGAAAGTTCATAGATTCTAAATTTCAGACATACCTTAGCATTTGTCTTTGAGATATTAGATAACAAAGTGAGGTAGCTTTGATTTGTTTCTTCTTTATCGATGACTTGAAGATAGTGTTTGCGTGCAGCTAAAACTTCCTCAAATTGCTTTTTATGCTTTATCGCAAGTTCTAGGGCTCTATTTTTATTTAAAAATTGCTTTTATTGATTTGAGAACTTAATAATTAATTATAATGAAATAATTTCAGTAATATTACCTGTTCCAATTGTAAACTTCAATATTTATTCGAATCGCTTCATTAACTAGACCATTTTGAAGTAAAATTCCTTCGGCTGCTAATAAATCTCCTGCAAGTAGAGCTGTTTCTGCTAAAATTTCAGCCTTTGCTGGTAGTTTCTGAAAAATCAATTCAGTTGAAACAAATAATAAAATAATAGTAATAAAATAAAATAATATACCTTAATATACCGAATGTATTCTACTTTATCGAATCTACCAATAGCAGCACAAGCCTCTTCAGCGACTGTTAATTCTTTACTGTCTATTGCCATGACTGCCATACAAGTCCACAAAATTTCGTTCTGTAAAAATATACAACTAAATTTTTTTCATTGAAGGTTTTTGATAAATTATTTTTCTTGAATATTGTCTACCTGCGCGATTCGACAAAGTGAAAGAGCTTCCGGCCAGCGATTTTGCAATATATGTCTGTGCAAGCTGGTGAAGAAAGTATAAAAAGAAGAAACGACTAAAGCTCCGTCACCTCGTCTCACAGTGACCATTCCATTTTGAACCCTCACTATGCTTGGCTGCTTTCCATACTCGCTGAGAATAATAAAAAATATTTTAAAGTAAATATTAATAATTTACAGTATTAGAATTAAATTTTATCATCAGCCCACCTATTTTCTTTGTCAATCCTTGTTTTTCTAATAGCTTTTCGATCACTATAATGAACACAATTGGGACAGAGCCAAACAGACAAAGTTGCGTCCAGCATCGCAGCCAAAACGTTTGCATCAGTTGCCCAGCAGATACTTTGAGCTATAACAGCTGTACAAAGATGGTATAATAATTTTTGTATAAAAAATTTTAAATAATAGTAAGTAAATCCAAAAAGCTTACCGATTTTACAAACACGTCCAAACCCAGTAGATCTAACAGAAACAAGATACAAATCTCTATTGGTGTCAATCACTGCTAATTGTCGACTATTAGTTCCTCCAACATGATTCAAAGCAAGTTGTGATACATTTTCAAGATGTGTGTATGACTGAAGTTCCGTTATTGGTTTTCCGTACGAAACATCTAGGACGTGTAGTACTAAAAGAAATGAAATAAAATCGTGAAGTAGAAAAATGAATTAGTAGAATCAATTATAATTTGATTATACAAGGTTTTTCTACTTCGATTACCCACATTTTTCATTACTTTGGTTTCTAACGACCAAAGTATCAGGACACAAAGAAATGCAGACGGGATACAACAATTCTTGGGTCATTCCTTTCCACTTTGGAGATCCTAGAGATCGACCTTGATAATTGTAGAGAGTTAAAATGTTCCATTCGACTAAGAGAAAATGTCTATAAAAATAAAATAATTGAGCAATTGTGGGATTTTTATTATAAAGTTATCATTCAGGGCGTTGGACCCAAATGTCAAACTCAAAATTCCATTCTCCATTTTACTCAACGAAAATTATAGATAAATATTTTTTCGCTCTGTAGCACTAATCTTTTTTCAAATATAAGACTGCATACAGAGCGAAAAAATGTTTAATTTCTATGCTTTTTTCATAAAACGAAGAATTCAAAATCTAACGTTAAAATTTAATATTTTCATTGTACATAAAAACTATTTGAATTAAATATGTTTTGGCTCTGTACGCATAATTCTAGTTAAAAATTGATTAATTCTACAGAGGGAAAAAATTTAAAATTTAATATTTGTTGAGTAAAATGAAGAAATCGAAGTTTTAGATTAGAACTTGGTCCCAACACCCTTAATCTTAGAAATAATTATTGATTTATTATACTTTTCTGCAAGTAGAACGGCAGAGACCGAACCATTTTTTAAATCAAATATTGCTGGAGTGTTCCAGTTTGAGGTAGAATAAACATGACATTGACTCGGAGTAATAACGACCAAATGGTCAAATCCAAATTCTAGTAGTACAACTCTATCTGCTATTTCCAGAATTTCGTGACACTCGGTACCGATTTCTTTCACATCTATTGCTTTTCGACGAATTAATGTTGCTTCGTAACTGTTCCACTCAAGTCTCCTGTATAGTGTCATATAAAAAAGAATTAATATAACATTTAAAAAGTCCGAATGTCTTAAATTATTAAATTATAATTCATGTAATTAAAGTTATTTATCACCTGTCAATTATGTGAGCTGTAATAACATTTCCACTTCCACAAGCCATGGACACCTGAGTACCATCACCAGACCAGGCAATGCTGAACACACTGCCTATGTTCAATTTTTCCAATGAATGAGACCACTAAAAAATTAAGAACTTGTTTAAAATTCAACTTGATGAATAAAAAAATAATTACTATAAAAATAATAAAAAAAATTACCCCAGTCTTGTCGCAGAGTTTTATTGTATTGAAGGAACCAATTGCAAAATAATTTCCAGAATTGCACCAACTTACGGCCGTTATTGGATGTTCATTAGTACTGCTGCTATAAAGTTGGTTACCCGCAGAGTTCCAAACCTTTCAAATAAATAAAAATATTAAATAAATTTAACTTCAACACACTGAGAAAAATTATTATACCATCGAAAAGAATAATTACTTTATATCGGCAGTCTTCTCCACCAGTTACTATAAAGCCGTTGCACTGATTCCATGCCATCGCGAGTATTAAACCTTCGTGAGCCAACCACTAAATCAATCAATTAATATTGTCAATTTATTTTTGAAAATTGATTCACATAACGTAAATTAATTAACCTTTTGGGGTTTAGAGTTGGAAGTAAGTGACTGTAGAATGAGATGCATCCCCTGCGAATAAAGAATCGCTGAAGAATTGGGACTCCAGGCAGATGTCACGATTGGCAACGTCCCTCTAACTACTGTAGATCTCAACATTCCACTACGAGACCAAATTTTGATGAGCCCATCTTCTCCAGCTAAATAAATAATTTCAGTATTTTAACTCGCGTATTTAATTTGATTAGGATAGGATCCTTTAAAAAATTATTTTTACAAATACCTGTGTGAAGAGCCGAGCCATCATAGCTCCATTTTCCTGTGAGAGTTGCACCGATATGAGCAGAGACGCTTTTTTCTATTCGACCATTTTTGTTTACGAAGTGGAATTTTCCTTAAAAAAAGCAAGTGATTTATTTAATAAAAACTAAAACAAAAAACTTAAAATACAAGAGACGAAGAATGTTTAGAATTATTTTACCATCGGTAGTAGTTATTAGAAGTACGTCCAAAGATTGTTTTTTTGAAGAGACAATAGCAGTTTGAGTTGGTCGAGGATGCCATTGCATATCTGTTGGATAAAAGTCTGTAGGAAATTCCGTAACTACTGAGGAATTTACCATTCCTCCTTCCAGGTGCCAACATATTAAGAGATGATCTTCACTGTGTAAATCAATTTTTAAGAATATAAATATAAATCAGGTTTTCAAAAGGTAATTAAATGTAATCCCTTTCAATTCAAGCCTCTTAATTTTTTTGCCCACTGGGATATGGCATTTGAATTTAAATAGCTTAAGGGTGTTGGAGCCAAGTTCTAGTCTAAAAGTTCGATTTCTTCAGTTTCCTCAAGAAATATTAAATTTGGAATTTTTTCTCTGTGTAGAATTAATCAATTTTTAATTAGAATTATTATATTATATTATATTATATTTTTTCGCTCTGTATGCAGTTTTATACTTGAAAAAAAGATTAGCGCTACAGAGCGAAAAAATATTTATTTATAATTTTCGTTGAGTAAAATGGAGAATGGAATTTTGAGCTTAACACTTGGGTCTAACACCCTTAACCCACTTAAAGTATAAACAAATAGATAGGACCAACAAACGTTTATGTTAGAGAAAAATGTTAACAGTATTTATATTTTATGCTTCCTGTCAAAAATACGTAGAGTACGAACCCACAAGAATAGATTTCATCTGTTGAGCTCCAAGCTACACAAGTCACTAATTTGGTGTGACGTTTACTGCTCTGCAGCGATATTTTGAATCTCATTTTACACTTTATTATTTACTTGGATTGGTATTGTTGGACAAATTATCTTAGAAACTGTTCTGTGATTAAATTATCTTATTATTTACCTTTACAAAACTGATAAACACTTTTTGATGACAACAATACTTTTTTTGTATATACCATACTTTTGTATCGACACGTGTTTCCATGGCAACCAGAAAGCACGTGGTTGCGCGCGCAACTTTGCGCATAGTTCTGCGCAGGATGTTTAGTAGTTGATCATTTTGGCGGGAGTTGGCATCACTTGTTTGCATTTTGCATTAAACTTCAACTTAAAAAGAAATTAAGCACATTAAATTTCTAAAGGATGCATGCATTTTTGAAAACCGGGAAACTTGGCCCTGGCGATGTTAAAAGGCCATCGACCTCTCGCACAAAAGAACGAAGTGGACCAGCACCTCCATGGGTTGAAAAATAGTAAGTTGGTTTCTAACCTAAAAGTACTTTTGTTTCTTGACTTTTACATTATATTTCTAAAATTTTTCTTATAAATAATTTAGCATGTATTCAGTTTATCAATTTTTCTGTACACTACGTATTCGAACGAGAGGAAATCCGCAAGGATTTCCTTCGGGATTTGAAAATCCGTCCGAATGTAACATGAGGGTTTTCTTGCAGATTTTTTCAAAAGGAATAGGTCTAAAGCGATTCTGGGTTCACCAGGAAACTACTAATAATAATTTTGATTGCAGCCGTCCTAGAACTGTCGAGGATGTAGTTGAACAAGCGGAAGTAGTCGAAGTTCTTCGACAATGTCTTACCGGTGGAGATTTTCCTAATTTATTGCTTTATGGGCCACCCGGAACAGGAAAAACCAGTACAATTTTGGCGGCTGCTAGACAGCTTTTTGGAGACATGTATAAAGATAGAATCTTGGAATTGAACGCTTCTGATGAACGTGGAATTCAAGTGATACGAGATAAAGTCAAAACTTTTGCTCAGCTCACGGCTGGAAACACAAGACGCGAGTATGTTGTCATTTTCTTTCAAAGTATTGTTCTTCTCTTCTAATATCTTTATTAATTTCTATTTTTATTTAATTATTGCCAATGATGTTTAAGTAAAAGGTTTGAAGTTGCAATCGGACACTGACTCTTTAAGATTGTAATCTACTAGTTGGCCATCAGGCAGTTAAGTAAAGAAACTCACCTTGTTTATTAACAACTAGACATCAAAATTGCTTCTCTGAAATAATTTTACAAAAGCATGAAAGATAATTGCCTTTTGTCTCACGAGAAGCACACAAAGGGAGTTTATCAATGCATTATTCGATCTTCCAAAAGTATTTTCAAGATTTAGTAGGTTTTGTGAATATTATTGATAGATAATATATAGTACTACATTTTTAAAATCTTTACCTATTAAAAAGATAGCTATCTTCAAGAGTTTTTAAGTCTATTCTGCAAAACTCATGATTATAAATTATAACTGAGGCTTTTTCAAAAAAAAGGAAACACCTTATTTTTGATGCATGAGTTTAATTTTAATGATATTTAAAAATAATTTCAGTGGCAAGCCGTGTCCTCCTTTTAAGATAATAATCCTTGATGAAGCCGATAGTATGACTAGCGCTGCTCAATCTGCGTTACGTCGAACAATGGAAAAAGAATCGCACAGCACACGATTTTGCCTGATTTGTAATTATGTTTCTCGTATAATCGAGCCCTTGACTTCTCGATGTACGAAGTTTAGATTTAAACCTCTGGGTGAAGAGAAAATAATTGAGAGATTGGAATATATTTGTAAGGAAGAGGATATGAAAGCTGATAAGCCTGTGCTAGTAAAATTAGTCGAAGCTTCAGGTGGAGATTTGAGAAGAGCGATTACTTCTTTACAATCCATTACTAGATTGAAAGGATCCGGTATCGAAGTCACTGTTGATGATGTTCTTGAAGTCACCGGGGTATTTATATTATTTTAGTTTAAGTATTATAAACTATTTAAATTTTATATATTTCTTTAATGTTCATTGCTTTTTTACATGTAGATTGTTCCTGATAGTTGGTTGCATGATTTGATGGAAGTTTGTAAAACACAGGATTATGCCAAGGCCGAAGAGTTTGTTGAGAAATTTATGATGGAAGCCTACTCTACAAGTCAGGTATTTTATTAAATGGAAATATTTGTTTTCAGTGCATTCAAGTTATGGCATTGTATAAAAATATTGAAAATTCTTATGGTTATATTTAATTATAATATTGAATTTTTTATTTTCAGGTGATAGATCAACTAAACGAAAGAATTATTTACTCCAATTCACTGACAGATAAGCAAAAGGCTTATATTGGTGAAAGGCTTGGGGTAAGAGTTAATATTATTAATTTAATTTAAAATAACTTAAAAACTTGGAAGCGTATAATTGTCAAGTAATAAATAACAACAGTAAAATTGATTCAAGTCGTAATGTTTACTTAATATTTAAATTTTGAAAATGTACATTTTGAATAGGTATTTTTCATTAAAAAAAAAAGATATTTTAACTGATAAACTTAGGCGAACTTTAAATTTATTAGTCGTGGCAAATAATGCTAACGAATCATTGTATTGTTTCATCTTGCAGGAATGTAGCTACAGACTGCTGGATGGAGGCAGCGAATATGTACAGTTAATAAACTTATGCTGCGGTATTATGCAAGCGTATGAAATACGATGAAAACCGCCTGTCGTATCGTATCAATAATATTTTTCTTTGTACAGTCAATAGTCCTAGTTTGTTTTTCTATTTTTTATATATAACTCACGTGAATAAAATTCTTCCTAAAACGAAACTGAAATTACAATAATCATTTGGCACAACTATATGTGTTTATTGCCATCTTTCGTGAGTATGCAATACCCGAAAATTGTTTCATCTGTAGTTGCCAATAAATTAGTTCCACCACAAATGACGTCAATTAAATAATTTACGCGTATATATCAACAGTCATACGAATAAAATTACAAATCATTCTTGATATCGTTTTCACAGCAAAAAACTGATACAAATAAAAACTGCACAATAAAATAACCGATATAATAAAATTAGGTGTCTGTGTGTACTTACAATACGATCTCTTCGTACATTTCTCTAATACTTTGTTAAAATTAGCTAAAATATGTTCCCGTTCACAATTGCACACGGATAAAGTCACTCATTTCGCGTAATTGTATTTATAAAAGTTCAAAACACCTGCAGAAAGAACACTTTTCATTTCATTAACGCGGAAGCATGTTCTCTTCAGATGCTGACACAATTTACAATCAAGTTAAGCTCCTTCCCCTCTGTTTAATATTGTGGGGGCTGATGATAAGAATGTTGTGGAGGTTGATTTAAGTTTCTCTGAAGATGTGCTACTAATTGGGGAGTTTGTTGCTGACCTACATTTCCAGCTTGTTGTTGTTGTTGGACGTGCTGTTGCTGCGTTTGCTGATGTTGTTGCTGCTGCATGTTGGTAAACATCTGCTGTTGTCTGAATCGCTGGTTTAATATCTGTAAGCGACAATATTTTTATAAATAATTCAGGGGACCGACAGAATATTTTTCTAACTAATAATGATGACAAAATTCTTACCTGTTGTTGAAGGTGCTGGTTCGATTGTAACCCAACATTAGCAGTTCCAACTCCAGTGACTCCAACATTTCCAGGTTTTCCACCAGCTTGTCTGTAAGGAGGGGCTGGTTGATTCTGGACACCTCCACCCATTGGGCCCATTGTATTCATTGTGACGTTTGGCGCCTGTACAAAATTGGAATTAAACAACATATATAAATTGATAGCAATAAAACTTTTAAATTAAGGCGTAAAAAAATACCTGAAGATACGGTGGTCTTGAAGCGCCCTGTTGCATCCTTTGTTGAATATATTCTTGTCCTCTCTGAGCACCTAGCATTTGCTGATTCTGGAAAAGCATATTTTGCTGCTGAGACATCATACCTTGCTGCTGCTGCTGCTGCTGTTGTTGTTGTTGTTGTTGTTGCTGCTGCTGTTGCTGCTGTATTAACTGTTGCTGCTGTTGTTGCTGTTGCTGCACCTGTTGTTGAGATTGCTGTTGTTGCTGTTGCGAGAGCATTTGTTGACCACCGAAGGCTCCATAACCTTGAGCCATTCCTCCAACACCTGAAACGTCAAAGTTTATTCTAATGAAATACTGTACATTAAAAAATGGATCATTTTTTTTCTCAAAAGACAAATTTTATACCTTGCTGCATCCCTGTGTACATTCCTTGTTGTTGCGGTTGCTGTTGTTGAGGATTAAACATAGCTTGTTGAGGATTCATGCCTGCAGCACTGTGCTGCGCTCTCAGCTGTTGCCTGATCATCTGATGTCTCTGCATATTCTGGAAGCCTGCAGGACCACCCACAGGAGCGGCATTTTGTTGCTGCTGCGATCCCATGAATTGAGATGATGGCAACCTCAACCTCAGCATATTTGTCAAAGCTTGCTTCGATTGATTATTCATTCCCGGTCTCTCGTAACGTGGACCCCCAACAGCAGATGGAGGTAATTGTTGACCATAAGCATATGGCTGTGGAGTAGGATGACCTTGTTGATTAGGATACCATTGTTGCTGAGGTTGTGGTGGTTGACCCGTAAACATTCCCTGCTGTTGAGCGACTTGGGGTGGTTGATTACTATACGGCATCTGTGGTATTTGGGACTGACCTTGGGGCTAAAAAATGTAAAAAGAACGACATTGACACACTGAAAAATTGATTGTACCCTTTAAATTTATATTGAATCAGAAGTCTACACACTTGCAACTGTTGAGGCAGTGGTGCGGTAGGTGTGATTGCACCCTTGATTCTCCTATGCCTCTTGGGTTTCATTGCCTTGCCTTTACCAACACCGCCTGTAACTATATTAACAACACCGTTAGTACTCCCAATTCGCCCCGGAGAATCTACACTCATAGGCGTATCAGCTTTGCCGGGTTCGGATTCTTTCTTGTCTGGCTCAAGATCTTCTGGAGGAAGAGGCGGAGGTTCTAGATAGTAGCTCGAGGGTCTTATTTGACTGTGCGTATGGTATCGCAGAAGTTTGTGAGCCGTTTCGTAAGTTAACGGTTTTCTTTCAATTCTTACAGCTCTGAACCACGACCACGAAATCGGCGCTGGATTTTTGTGACCTTCTAGTATTTCCCATGGAGAGACTTTCTGTGAATCACATACTTGCAGTCCCTAAGAAATAAGCAAAAAATTATGTACTTAAACGTGAGAATATTTAATAAACTATTTAGTAATAGAAATAGGTAGATATTATAGTTATTTCTACGATTCTAAAAAAGACATGGATTTCAGACAACATCATATTGCGCACAAATTTAAATTGTCATTTCAGTTTCTATTAATGAAACACGCGCGCCTAAACTCGTATTAAGGGCATGTGATACTTTACCATAAGAGCAAATTAGTTATACCAATTATACATTCATAATACTAAATATTTTTAGTAAATAAGAGTCAACAAACCTTCGCCTCATATAGAAGGAGGTTTATTGACTTTTATTAGATAAAAATATTTATTATTATGAATGTATAATTGGTATAACTAATTTTCTCTTATGGTAAAGTATCACATGCCCTTAAGTAGTATAAAAATAGTTTCTTACCTGCTTTTTATCGATACTATCAAAGCCCGTAATTTTATTCCCCTTTGTATCCGTCAAGCATCCTATCGGCTCACAGGCGATTACCTCCATTGTCAATTTTGGTAATGGTAGAAGTTGCCTCACATATATAATACTATCCAAGTTCTTTTCTCCCAATTCCTTTTTTAACTTCTTCATTAAATTCTGGTAGTGCTTTGTATTCTCATCTTTCTCTGACGGAGAATCAGAAACGAGGGTGGAATGAATCAGAGTCGCCAACATGTCTATCACCGTCGTGAACAATTCAGAATTATTATTCAGATCTATAACTCCATAACTAACTAGCTGAACTAGTAAAATTGCCCAGTCTGTCGTCACATTTGTATTCTTCTGAATTGTATCGAAAACTCCACCTACTAAGCTGAACCTGAGCTGAAGAGCATCTTGTAAAACTTCTCTTGTTTTGGGATCTTCAGACCCAGTATTCTTCTCCTCTTTACTGGTGCTTAAAAACTGGGATAGTTGTGAATGCAGGGATGTTAACAATCCTTCTCTCTGGTCATCTTGACCTTTGAGACACGTAAGGACAAGCGAAAGAAAAGGCTGATGATTGAAAAGAGAAGGTGATTTGGATCTTCCCCTTTCCCTACTCGCATTTTTCGACCAATTACCAGACTCTAAAACTTGACCTGCAACTTTTAAAACTCGACCTTGAACTGCACTGGGTAATTTGGAAACCAAGGGCGCAACTAGCCAGATTGATCCTGACTTCTTATCTGATTTCCCAGACACGTTGTTTAGCTGGAAGACATCAATCGCTGCTTTCGCTACTGTATCTAGCCACTGAGATAAGTCATTCGAATTCGGTGGAAATTGTTTGTACATAAGCTGAAGATCTAGCCAAGACATTCTCAAACTCCACTGTTCTAAATTCTCTAATATATTTGTGATGTGTGTTTTCTGATCCAGGAAGGCGTCCAAGGAAGTTTGTGGATAACAGATCATATGCAGTAGTCTTTGAGCTTGACGAGGAGTCAAAACATCATCAAGAAGCATTTCAGAGTCGCAGAGTTCCTCAGGGTTCTGAAGACACCGTTCCAAAACCCACTCTTGACTACAGATCTGTCTTAGAACGTGCTGTGCAAAATCAGAAAGACCTTTTACACTCTCTGCAGTCATCCCCGCGCTACTACTGGAGGAAGACATTGCTAGATCGAGACCAAGATCATCACCTCCTCCAAGAATGTCGCTTGTCCCGAGAATGTGACTTATTGAGAGTTCACCAGGTCCGCTTCCACTAACTCCTACACTGCCCGGGCCTCCTGCCTTTCCAGAATGAGTCAAGGGGATGTCAGGTTTCTTTGGGGGTTGTTTTCCTGCAGTAGCATCGCCAACGACCAAAATAGCCTTGAGTACTGCTAAAATTGGAGCAACTTTAATATTGTTGTGCGCAGCGGCTAGCAAATGTCGATCGCAGCTTAACTTTATGCTATATCCTCTGGGATTTCCACTCGGAAGAGGATGAGGACTCGTGCTGACTGAATATAAAGATGGTTGAGGACATTCGCTTGTTTTAAACAATCTCAGGAGTAAATGGCACGTTAAACGTGCTCCTGCTTCTGCTTCGGTGTCTGCATCGCCCCGACCTTCGTTACATGTCTTGACCAGAGATGGTAGGGCTACATGCACCAGGAAGTCTTCGAGAGAGAAACAGTGTCTCGCTGGAAAATTAAATTGAAATAATTAGTTTCGCAAATTGTAAATCGAGTTTTATATATATAAGAAAAAATTCTTACCTATCAAAATAGAGGTGAACACAGCAAGGGAATTATGAATGCTTAGATCCTGAACGTCCACTTGATTCAAGACGTCGATGTAGAAAGCTGAATTTTCTCGGCAGAGAGCGGTGAGAACACCCAACCATTCGGCACTGAGGGCATTACAGCAGGCAGTCAACTCTGCACAAGTAATCGCGATATCATTCAGTTTATCATTGTCCGTTTCACTGCAAACTGCAACGATAGCATTGCACACAAAACTATAACGATTTGCCGGAGTTTCATTTAACTGTTTCGCCCACTGGGATTCTATTTTACCGCCTCGTCTAGGACTATTAAATACGTCGACCATAAACTGTGAATTATAGACATGGTTCGAAGGAGTCGGCTGCAAAGAACTGTAAAGAGCCATACGAATTTTCGGATGGGCGTTATTGAAAGCCTCCACTCCATGCGGCTTCGTTTTCAACAAAGAACAACTTGAATACAAGTCATAGAGGTGAGCAAGAACACAACGTTCTGCCGAACTACACTCGCTTGGAATCGAGATGTGCTTTACAACCTTGCAGAGTAGATCGAAAACAGCTATCGTTTGTTCAGGAGACACTGAAAAAAGAATTAATAATTTATAACATATGTATATTTCATAAATAAAAATAATAATGAGAAAATGAATCATCACTTACGTAGTAAACAGCAATGGTATCGCCTCAAAACTCCAACGACGTAGAGACTTAAACTTGTGGTATAACTTCTGACTAGTGTGCTATTCCTGGCTAATAATTGAGCCTCGACCTCCGGCAGTTCTTTCAAAATCTGAATACAAACATCTATCAGTCCATAAATATTGAGTGAAAGCTCCATCAAATCGAAGAGAAAGGCCACGTGCTCCTGAACGGGTAAGTAGGAAGAACCAGAGAGCGCAAAAGTGTTTAGCATTTCAACAACCTGGGTTGCACACTGCCAAGTCACAACGTGTTGATCAAAGTAGCTGAGGTTTTGAAACTTTTGAGTAATTGACTCAAAGTTGAATTCATTTCGCGAATGTTTTTTAACTTTGCCACCTTCCGCAACATCAATGCTGAACTTTTTTCCAAATAATTTACAAACTTCCTTCGTCATTTTCTTTACTACATGTCTAGCATCGTCACGGACACGTCCTACGCCGTACAAAAGAACGTGACGTTGATTGCAGTCATGCTGACTACTATTTTCATCCTTAAAAAAGTAAATAAAAATGTAACGAATTGAAATTTCATGTAATAAATATTCAGAACTATGGGAATATATTAAGAAAATATCAGAATAATTTACCTGCGGAAGAGGAAAATGAGTAGTGTAGAGTAAATGTCGACTGGGGCTGGAAGGAGTTTTGGACTCGAGGTTTTCGTGTGCATGTCCGCCTAAAGCGTCTTCCTTAGGACTGTCAGGTGCATCCATACTGTTTTGTTGATCTTCCTTAATGTGCTGCAAAAGTTTATCAAGATCGTCATCGATTTTGCTGTCATCATAATCCATCGTCCTTCCATGATCAGGCACTTCTAATTTAGTTGACTTTAATTCTAATCCTGGAAAAAGACTGTCCTCATCCATGTTCTCACGGTTACTCGGAGTACTGGGTTTACTAGCTGCAGGTCCTAAAAAGTAATTATTCAATTACTCGCATATACATCATAATCAGGAAGAATAAATATAGATTATTCAACTTACCTTGTATTAAATCCCCTCTCGAAATCAGGGTACACATATAAGCATCATGTGAAAAAACATCGTGTCTTATTAACTCTGAAAACAAATGCACTAGATTCGTAAATTGTGCCTTGGATTGCGGTGAGCTATTATCCAAAACTGGTGCATCAACATCAAGGAACTTCATAAGCAGTGGTTGAAAAATAGGAAGAGTGGGTGGCGTTCCATTACTGCAAACGCTATCTTTGTCGTCATTTTCGCTACTTTCTCCAGAAGCTTCGCTTTGCCGCTTCTCTAATAGCTTTGCTACAGCCATGGCTCTGTGCTCGCCCCATCTTTCGGCACTTACAGCCCACTCGCAGAGGATCTCTATTATCGCAGAGTCTTGCTGCGGGTTATATTCAGTCTTCGCATCTCGTTCATTCGTAGCTTCTTTTTGTGTGGGGGTAAATATCTTCACATAGAGAGTATCTAGAGAGTTATTTTGATCCATTCGGTCGAAACTGTGGCGATCGAGAGCATCCAGAGCGGCGAGGACTTTTGTCGTAGTCATGCCGGCGCTACTCTGCTGCCATTTGTCGCAGGACCAGCGACTTTGGGCAGCCTGGGAACGAGCTTGGATGCTTTCTTGCGCAGCTTTTAATTTCATCATGGTAGGGTCGGTAGCAGTTGCGGGAGGGCAAGGCAAAGCTGCAGGCGGACAGGGAAGGTGGTCGAGGGGCGTGCCGCTCCATACAGGATGTGATTTTCCTTCGCCAACACTGTTCCATACGAGGGCAGTAGGACATTCGAGAGTAATGGCCTGAAAAATAAATAAATGAATATATGTGAATTGATCATAGAAGAACAACTGAGACAATCTTGAGAAAATGAGGCGTCTTCTTTTACCTGTATTATAGCCGAAAGTTGTAAAATAATATCTCTGTGATGTGGGCAGGAAAGATAATCGTTAAATGCTACAGTCAAGGGATTAATTACAACTGGCGGCGGCGGTACGGTTTCTTTTCCATTAATTTCAGGTTTTACCGGAAGCGCGACAGAAGGACTCTGAGGATTAAAACTTATATCGACATTGCTGCACATGTGAGCTATCTTCTTACAGCACAAGTAAGCAAGCTTTCTAGCTAGCAATTCCGATTGAACAAATTCTTCCAAATATTTTAACGCGAGCGGCAGTAGTAGTTTTAAAATTCCATCGTCGCAAGGGACGGATTTCATCTTATCGAGCAAATCTAGGATCCACTGTAGAAGTTCTTGCCTATCGAGGAGTCCTTCTGCGAACATGTATTTTGCAAGCATTATACAGTAATGCCACTGCCTGAGAGCTAATTTATGTTCCTCGTTCATTCCCGCTGTACTTGAGGTTGATTGCGAGTTAGAATTTGGAGTGGAGGGCTGATTATTTACTGTGCCGTTCGAAGTGGTTGTAGAAGGTGTGGTACAGTTTAAAGTGCTGTTGTTGCAGGAAGTTCCATTCAGAGTTCCATTGCTACTTGGGGTACTGGAGGTCGGGTTACCCAGATGATACCATTCTTGGAGTTTGGATAATTGATCTTTCAGAAATTTGATTAAAGTTCCAGTCCATTCTAAAAAGATTAAAGGAATGACATGTGTGTTGATAATTAAGAAATGAAGAATAAAACCTAATTAATAAACTGAATATATGCTAAAAATTGCGATCAAATGGAAAGAAACAGAATAAGAAATAAACAAATCTTACCCGTGGTAGGATCGGGTATCTGTCTTTTTTTAATCTTTGCCTCTGAAACTGCGACAGCGTAAGCAGAGCTAAGTTTGATGAACCAAGCAGCTCGAAGCATGGGAACTTGGTACTCGCAGAGCATCATGAATATTTCTTCCTTCTTGTTGAAATTAGGTGCTTTCTTTGCAAGTGTCATGAGAGACTTGGAGCCAGAGAGGTCTTTGAACCAAGCCTCTATGCCATTTTTGGTCCTAGCAGTCACAGGCCAGAAATTATCCTTGAGATTAATCTGCTGCTTTTTCCTGCCAGTATCGGGCATCGTAGCCAGTTCTTCCTTCCTCGCGAGGATGCCGTTGAAATAAGCTCCGACCTTTGCAGCAGTGATACTGCAGTTCCTAGCTGTTCCAAATTCATCGGATAATTGGGGCATTGTGGCAAATCCATGTTTGACGTTAATGGATGTCAGCTCGTCCTCTTTTTGTCTCGGCTCCTGGGGATAAACGTCAGGGGGGCCCAGCCTCGGCCTTTTTAAGGGCCTCTTTTCATACAAAATACCCATCATCGTAAAATGATGAATCAGGACAATTTCACGATCTTAATAAACACTTTATGATGAATCTCTATCACCATATTTTCCCACTGACCGATTTTCCTAGATCCATGTGCTCTTTTTTAGACACACATCACTCACCGAATAAATATGACACTCCACTGGACGAATATTTGGATCATTTTAGGGAAGAGTGAGCGACATATCGATGCGACGTATAACCTCAACGAACTGACGTCATGTCGTATTTCACACAATTAGCACTCGCGGGTTAACGAAATTCACTCGCAAATCGGAGACGTAGAGGAACCAACCATTTATCTAACTTTGACAGCTTCTTCAGAAATAGGAAGCTAGAAAATGTGATGAAAACCCGATGAAATTCTGCTACCAAACCACCCCTGACGCCATCTTGGCATTTTCGCAAACGGAGTAACGGAGTTTTGAAAGTAGGTTAAAAAGTTTCTCCTTAATGTTTTCAGATTTTTAACCTCTTTTCATAAGCGAGAATAGGTTTAATCAACTCATCAAAAAATAACGATATTATCTTTTGTGGTATAAACAAATAAAACTGTTATTTATGGTCCAAGTGAAAGTAAACAATGAATTTGGAGTGCGCTTGCGTTGACGGGCTAATATCAAGGCGCCACATTCAAAAGTCAAATTGGAGAAGTTACTTCAAGTCACATTTTCTAAAAAATCAACAGATAACCATTTTTTTTTTGCTTATTGAACTCAAGAATGATTAATAATTATATCTAATAATACTTATTTTAGTGAAATTGCACAGTACAAACAATTTTTTGTGCAAGAACACACGCGCATTCAGAAAACTCCTTCCTGCTGCTTGCCTGTCATCTGTCATCTTGCTGTCTGTCTGTTGTGTTGAGTTTCTTTCCTTAAAACGTAAACTAGACGTAAACGTAAGAATTTATCCAATCGGGTTCGTTGAACTGACAATCAGCTGATAAATTATCGTCTTACATATGTCGTATTCTTCTTATGCCACGCATTCGCGTTCTTCCATTTCTTTAGATTTTGTCATATTCATACGTATTCTATGTATATATGTATGTATATGATTCTATATGAGTTTAAAAGGTTTTGGAAATTTGTGACAACTGACAAGTAAAATTTTTAATACTTCCCCATAAATAGACTAAAGGACATTTAAATTATGTAATTATTTATGTTAACAATTATTTACAGCGTCAATTTAGTAAAAATTTAGATTTTCTATGGCGACAAGAGCTCTGTTGCGTCTTAACGATGCAACGAACAAATGGTAATGTTTTTATGTTTCGAGGTTATGCCGCAAACTGCAATATTTTTTTGTTAATTCCTGATTATTTTTCATATACTTGCAGCTTTCTTGCAAATTTTCAAAGTCACAGGAAGAATCCGCAGTTTCCGAATTCACTTAGAGTTGTCAGAACTTTCAAAAGGGATAGAATTGTGGACAATGAGAAACCAACAGTTTCGATATTTACAAATGAAACCGGACCCATGCGTCTCAGGTTCTGGAGAGCATTTGGTTTCACTGTAACGGTACGTTCATTTTTGTTATTATTAATTTATTGTATTGATTTTATTATTTAACACCTTCTTTATACTTAAATTGTCCTTGTTGTTGTAGACATTCGTTTGAGATAGACTGATAAGTAAATTTGATTTTACTTCATTGTATTGAAATGATTTTTTTAGTATAAAATAAATAAGAACTTGAATTCGGGTTTTAGATAAGTGGAGCTTCCATACTAGGTGCAGCATTTTGGGAATATGAGAAGATTAGATCGAGGGCTAACAATTTCATACATACACTTAGGCATGGTCAAGTCCCAGTGAGTAGATTAAAATATTATTTTTTTTAAAGAAAACTATATTTTAATTATCTTAAAAATTTATTGTACAACAAATTTCAAAAAAGTGGTTGTTGTTTAGAAAAGAGGCTTCAGAGCTGAAGCCCATAAGTGGTGGAAAAGTTTAAGTCCTGAAGCTAAAGTATTCGCACCTATATGCTTTTTAAATGTTCTCGTATTCGTTGCGTGGAGGATACCGGCTTTTAATAAGGCCATGAATCTGTATTTCACATCGAATCCATCTGCTCGTAAGTGCCCTTCGAAAATAAAGCAGTTTCTTGATTACTTTATTAAACGATACAGATATTTTCTGATAAGCTGCGCCATCGTTAGAAGATAGTAATTGGGAAAAGTTATGTATTATATCAAAGTTAAATCTAGAGAAACTACTGATGATGCAGATTTTTAGGAACACTGAAAATAATTTATCATACCTTATATTCAAGTATTTTTAATTGATCTAAGGTGTGGTGGGACTTCCAATGCTACTGTCGACATTTTCACATTATTCATTTTGGCACATCGCTACAAATATGTATTGTTTATACAATCTTTGTGGACCGGCTGTTCAGAAACTTGGACCCGAACAATTCGTAGCGATGTATTTGATTAGTGGTGTGTTTGGGAATTTTGCCAGTCATTTGTACAAAGTATTTGTAAATCGTCCAGGACAGTCACTCGGAGCCGTAAGTGTTGATTATCGTAACATCTGCCTAGAGAAATCAAATACAAATTAAACAAATTTATTTTACAGTCTGGCTCTATAATGGGAGTCCTCGGATACACGTGTACCCAATTTCCAACAGTAGAGCTTTGTATAATCTTCCTTCCCATGTTTGCATTCTCAGCAGCGCAGGTGCTTTTTTTAATTTTTAGTATTTTATTTTGAATTATGGAATCCAATATTTTTGTAATTTATTCCTCAATTGTTTTTAGGTGTTTAAAGCAATAATTGCGTTGGATCTAACAGGTGCCATTTTTCGATGGAGTATATTTGATCACGTTGCGCATCTCGGAGGGGCTTTTATTGGCGCGTAAGCATACATAAAAAATCAAATATATTATTTAAGAATCAAATATATTATTTAAGAATCAAATAAGTTCTGCGTTATGAATAATCAAAAATTGGTATTGTAGATTGTGGGAGAAATGGGGCAACAAAAATATCTGGGAAAAGCGAACACCTTTGTTAATATCCTGGCACCAATTCCGAGAAAGTACAGCAACACGACGAGAGTAAGAATTATCAATAAATTTTATGAATCTTAAGAAAAGGTGCGTGTATAAAGTGTTCGATTAAATCATTATTTTATTATTACATATTTTCTAAACGTGTAGACCAATTACAAAGATAAACCGAAACTTAACTTTGTAGAAAAAAGAAACTGATTAAAGAAAGGTTTAAACATTTTAAAAATATATAATTTTCTTGTGGTCTTGAGTACTTTTTTGAAATGACTCCTTAACTCTTGAGATAATTTGCATGGTGTTTGATGTGGTCTTCGATGAAGGTAGATATAAAATAGTAACTATGGTCGTAGCCTTCTTGCATCCTGAGCACCAAAGCCATTTTGGCGGTATGTGCTGCTTCTACTATAGTTTCAGACAACAGTTCTTTCTGGTAGAAGTTGTCTTCTTTACCCTATAAATCAAAATTAATCCGAGTTTAATTTTAAAAAAAATACTTGAAACAGAAATTTACGTTCCTTTTGATTAATAGAATGAACGCTACCTGATCAATCAAAATGTTTAAGGGTGGTCCGTTGTAACTTTTTATAAGTTCACAAGAGTCCCACTCTTTCCATTGACCTAGATCTTCACCCAAATAACCCGAGAAGGCTTTTTGTCCCCAGGGACTATTTATTGGATTGCAGATTGGAGCGAATGCTGACACCGTCTTGTATTGTCCAGGATTTTTTAAACAGCAAATTAGAGCACCGTGGCCTCCCATACTGAAAATATTTAATTTAATAACTTAGTTTTTTAAATTATATCTTCTCAAAAAGAAACGTTTGATAAAGATTTACCTATGTCCCATTATTGACTGCTTTTCGGGGATAGTTGGAAATTTTTCGTTTATCAGAGCCGGTAGTTCTTTTGTTATGTAACTGTACATTCTGTAATTGTTTTTCCATGGCTCTTCAGTTGCATCCACGTAAAATCCAGCACCGGTACCAAAGTCCCAAGAAGTTTCTTCACCAGGAATGTTAAGACCTCGAGGACTTGTATCGGGTGCAACGATGATAACTCCATGCTCAGCTGCATATTTTTGAGCCCCAGCTTTTTGTACAAAATTTGCTTCTGTACATGTCAATCCTGAGAGCCAGTAGATTACTGGTACCGGACCACTTTCGGCTTGTGGTGGTATGTATACACCGAAGTTCATCTTGCATTTTAATTCGGTACTGAAATCATTTTTATCTTCATGAAAAACTGTTCTTCTACTTACATTTTTGGATTCTCAAAAGCATACAATTCTTCCAAAGATTATAGAATCTATTTTTTTTTAAGAAAATAAATTACACGAAAATTAATCAAAATTTAAGATGTATAATGAAATGGTCAAATTTTATTATTAAAAATAACGTTTGATGTAAATCAATAATATCCTTAAATATACTACAAGAAAGATATAATTGTAATGATAATTATAGTATAGATACCTCTCGTGAGAGTAGATCTTTTGCCATCCTCCAAAGCACTTATTGTTGCTTACTAAAGTAATCTCAGTCATCTGGAAATCGTCAAAAAACATGATTGGAAATGAAAGACTTTTCAGACTTAGAGAAAACGTAACAAAATGAGAACTTGACGTGCATAAATGAACTGTGACCGGTTTGGGAAACGATTATTCGTGAGCAAGGTCAAATGGTATCTAAGAATATATAGTGAGGTTATCCACCTCTTTGATAAAGTATTTTTGCGTCTAGTAGTTAAAAAATGAGTTATTTTAAGTAGTAATTGCATTTCTCTTATTAAGAATCTTATCTTTATTTACCTTAGGAATTCGAATCACGGCAAAGTTTGCTTTTCCTGTTGAAAATTTTAATCTTTTTATTATACCGGTTGACACACGGACACGAGTGACAGTTTGCAATGCGGCTCCAATGGCTCCAATAAGCTTTTGTAACATTGGCGATTATCAAAGAATATATGTAATATCTTTGGGCAAGATAAACTGTGATATGTATTGCCGTTTTTATCGTGTTTCGAAATTCAGAAGCTTAAAGATCAACTATCCAGTTACTATGCCATTATCATGCCATTATACATAATTTTGTTGGAATATCAATATTTTCGTCTTGGCAACTAATGAAATAAGAATTTTTTTTAATTGAGGTTATATATAGTCCTTTTTTCGATTTGAAAATGCATGTTGAAAATTTAAAAACTGTAAAAACTGTGTTAAACAATTGGGCAACATTTTTTTAGATATGGACAGTTTTAGGTAAGGAATATTAATTTTAAATTAAGAATACAGGGTGGCTACAAAAAATCCAATTTTTCAAGTTTCCTGATCTTGGAAATCTTGTAAAATTCCTTGAAATTCTTAGAAACGTTTTAAAGTTCCACGAAACCCTTTCAAATTTCTTAATACATATTTCATAAAATCCTTAAAAATTCGCGTTTGAAATCTTTAAATCCCACTAAAAATTTCAAAAAAAAAATTACTTTAATATTCTTACAAGCTTTCTAAAATCATTTAACTTACTTAAACTTTCTGAAAAATCTCTTAAAATTTCATGGAATCCTTTAAAATTCCACGAAATCTTTTAAATATTATAAAAATCTCTTAAAGTCCCTTAAAATTATTTAAAATCCTTAGTAGGCTTTTAAGGGTGTTGGAGCCAAGTTCTAATCTAAAATTTCGATTTCTTCATTTTACTCAACAAATATTAAATTTGAAATTTTTTCCCTCTGTAGAGTTAATCAATTTTTAACTAGAATTATGCGTACAGAGCCAAAACATATTTAATTCAAATAGTTTTTAAGTAAAATGAAAATATTTGATTTTAACGTTAGATTTTGAATTCTTCGTTTTATGAAAAAAACATAGAAATTAAACATTTTTTTGCTCTGTATGCAGTCTTATATTTGAAAAAAGATTAGTGCTACAGAGCGGAAAAATATTTATCTATAATTTTCGTTGAGTAAAATGGAGAATGGAATTTTGAATTTGACATTTGGGTCCAACGCCCCTAAATAAACTATAAAAACTATATTAGATACATAATACAGAAAAAGTAGCATAATTAACACAAATATGAATTTCTAATTTTCACTGACAGCTACTGGCATTTCCCTAACATTTTTCTGACTTCCCTGACATGTATTAAATTACATTATTAATAAAATATTAAATTGCAAAATATTTTTATTATAGCATATTTTATTTGGAAATTATAGGTATAAATATCCATTAATAAATTATTAATAATAGTAAACAAAAACCACTTCTTGAAAGTCTGTATTGCATTATCAAATCCTTATCGAATATTTTAGTTACTTTTGTTAACTTGTTGCACTTTTCTTTTGTCTCTGTTTTTTGAGCTTGGCCTTTTTGGGCAGTATATTGCACTTTTTTTGGAAGTCTTGCTTCTACTTAGGGCTGAAAAGAAAAAAGAAAAATGATAATTTTTGAATTTTTTTAAAACTGATTTAGTACAGTTAAATTAAATATACCATCGTCAGAGAATTGAGGTTCAAAATTCACAATGCAACTGATGCTTTCCCGAGATGAAGACGTCGTTCTTGCGCTGGCACGACTTCCACAACGAAATTTAATATCCATTGAACCAGCAAGACTTTCGTATCTACTGGAACTAGGCGATGGTTTCATATAATATTTACAAGGCAATTCTATACTTCGAGAAGCTAGACATTTTTTAACATATGCCTCTGCTTCTACATGACGAATGGTAAATTCTGCTATTTGTTGGAGAGCCAAATTGTTTAACTCCTGAAGTTCCCTAGCTTCAATATCTTTCTGCAAAAAGAACACATTTGTTATTTTTATTCAAAAATTGACAAATATTGTAAATATAAATTCACAATGGTTTACCTCTTGCCACAAAATTGTTTCGTCGTCAGTACAAACGCACATGTTTTGAATATCTTTAAAAGCCTTTCGAAGACTCTTCTCAGCTCTTAGAAGTTTTTCCTTCTGTTCTGTAATTTGCTTCTTCAGATTTGCCAAGAAGCTTTCCTTATTTTGTCTCTCTTCTTTCGTCCTTTCGATATCTTTTACAAGTATTTGATAATTATCTTCCATTTTCTGTAACATATTATTATGAAGTGAAAATTAAATCTATTATTTCTAGATTAAATTTGTTACCTTTAATTCTTCCTGCTGTTTTTCAAGATGAACTTTCCTCTGTCTCTTTTTTTCTAGCACATTATACATCTCTTCATCTAATTTCTTTTGTTCAGCTTTTTCTGGTCCATTTTCATCGACAGGAGCTAAACTTGATTTATATTTATCATTGCAAACATTTACGATCCTCAGAGTATTTTCCATGCTTTCTATCTCCTGTTCAGCTTTTCTAATTGTTCTATCCAGTTCATCACCCTGTTCTTGGAGTAAATACTTTTCTTGAGCGTTTTGTATTTTCAAATACGTTGTATTCAAAGGCGTTCCGTCTACTGGGTTTACCCCAATAAGGGCATTACTATTATCGTATCTAAATTTTAATTGCTGAATTCGAGTCTTCCTTTCAAAAATCATGTTTCGAAGTTCAGAACATTCACTCAAAGCTACTCGCTGTTGAATTGATAAAGCTTCTTTTTGAGCTTTGATTTCCACCATCCTTTCTTGCATTCCCTAAAAATTTATTCCGAATTTATCAATTTTTATATTTGATTAATTTTATTATTTAATTTTCCTATTTGCTATTCAATTTCTTTACTCACAGCTTCTATCTGAATTCTGTACTTCTCTAAACTGTAGACTTTTCCATCAATACTAGACATTAATTTCTCTGCTTGATTAACTTTGAGTCTCAATAAATTTTCTTCTACTTGTTTTTCTTCATTTGACGCTTGAACTAATTTAAGTTGCTTTTCTCCACCTTCTATTAATAAAGATAGTTCATGTTTTTTGTTTCTTAGACGTTCTAATTCTTTGTTATTTGCTAAAGCCTGTGTCATTTCTCTCAAGTCGTGCTGTGGAAAATACAAAAAAAATATTAATACAATTAAACTTAATTATTCATAATCACTGTAACTTTTTATGTGATTAACTTACTTCCAAATGATCTAATTGAGTCTGTAATAATTTAGAGTCTTCCATCTTCTCATTATAGACCTTCTGCAAATCTTCGAGAACTTTTTGCTTCCTGACTAATTGCTCTCTGTCCTTTTCAACATCTGTCAAACGTTGAAGTCGTATTTCACACTTCTGAGCTTCCAGCTCGACGTTATAAAGATCCGTTTTTTTTACTTTTTGTAATTTTTCTACTTTCACTCGAAATGCTCTTAAGGTTTCGATTTTTTTCTTTTCATTCTGAGATCTCAAAGAGATTACTTTTTTCTCATTTTCCATTTCGCCAATCTGATTGGCTGAGCGCAGAATTAAAGCTTGGAATCGGTTCATTTCTTTTGTAATATGAGATTTACGCTTATCTTCTTTCTGGTATTAAATTAAATTAATATAAAATCAAATTTAAAACTTGTCATTTTTCTCTATTCTTAAAATATTTTTGATGAATTAATTTCACCTCAATCATTTTTTCCAGCTGCCTCGTTCTTTCTTCAACGTTCATTTTTTGATTACTAATCTCTTTCAAAGTAGCATTTAAATCTTCAATCTGCTTTCGACAGTCGTTCATTTTCACTCGTTTATTTTCAATTTCAATTTTTTTCCTTTTTATACAAGCTCGTTTATTCTGTGTCTGCTGAGCGTACTCTTCTAAATTCTTTTTCTGTATGTGAATCTGAAAAACAATGCCAATATAAGTATTAAAAATTCATTACTTAATTTTGATTATTTTATTTTCCAGTAAAATTCCATAATTTGAATTAATTTTACTTCCGTTTCGTAAGAGTTAATCCTTTCTGAAAGTTTACGTTGCTCTCCTCTAGCCATTGCAACTTTTTTCTCCAAATCCTGAATGTTTTCTTCCAATTCTTTATTATTTATAAATTGATTATTTAAAAATTGTTCAGCTTCTTGAAGTACTTCCATCTTTTCTTTTGAAATCTCTCGCAATGTTTCAATTTCCTATGAATAAAAAATAGAAACAAGGATTTTAATAACGTTTTATCTCAATTTTTAGAAAACTGAAATTAAAAAAAAATAATAAAAATTCTTCACCCTGCGAGATTCTTGAATAGCGTTATCCCTTTGTCTCAAAACAAGAACACTCTGGGTCCATTGATTAATTAATTGACGTCTTTCTTTCAAAGCTAGAATGTACATTTTTGCAGTTTGATCCAAAACGATCTCCATCTCATTGACTTTATCAACAGCCTTCACAATTCCTGCTCTGTAAACTTCTAATTCTTCTCCAAGTTTCTGACGCTTTAACTCGTATTCCTAAATAAACATAAAATTAAAAAATTATATAGGTAAGATTAACTCTAATTTTTTAGTTTACTCAACTTGCCTTGAATTTTTTTGCGTCGGACTTGATGAATTGTTGAATCAATTCATTATCTTTTCCCTCACGTTGTACAGTTTTTTCCCAGTGAAGCAGGCGAGTTTGATCTAATTTTATAGTAGATTGCATTGATTTTAATTTGTCATTAATTTTTGTCAAGTCCTTGTCCATTTTAGAAATTCTTTCCATTGCTTCCTTTTTTTCTTTCTCAAATTTGTGTATTTCTTGATTGAGACTGGATAATGTAGATTGAGATGTTCTATAAAGATTATTTTCAGCTTCAATCTGGGCTGAATGAGCCGTAATAAGATTTTGATTGTGGTCTCTTTGAGACTCAAGATTGACGACATTCTTCTTTATTGTTTGAATAAGTTCTTCTTTAGTTTCTAATTTTGATGATAAAGTAACTTTCAACTTTCTTTTTCTCTCCACCTACACCAAATAGAGAATAGTATATTTTCAATAATATAAATTCATTAATTAAATAAATACGTATTCCTATATAGTACTTTTTATTTTCTGACCTCTTCTTCAAGTCTCTTGTTCTCTTCATTAGCGATTGGAATTCGGAAGCCATCATCCCATCCAAGTTCGGTCAAAACTTCCTCGATCGTTCCAGTCATTTTTAGTTAATTCTTTTTATGTAAAGTTAATCACTTTATCAATTAAATTAAATATAGTCTAATGATTACTGGAACGATGATAAACAGAAGGATCACATCGTTTCTACCGGGCTCCATGGTAACCTAACGAAAAAGTCGATTCTCGGCTTGCATCAATAAAATACGAGGATACCAGAGGGTCGTTTATATTAAAAACATCCCTGCGCTCCACCCCATTAGGAGAAATCATTTTGATATTATAAAAACACAATAACCTTTTGACGCTTTTGACAGATTTGCCTCAATTTACCATAAAATACGTAAAAAACAATTACCTTCAATATCATCTTTCATGTGTTTATTACTGGTTTATTATATATGTACTGTATACAATTATATATGTATATATAATAACTATGTATAATCTTTATCGTACACTGCGGAATGTAAATAATTGTTATCACTGCCAATTATATAATAAACGATTAGTAAGCGCTAAAACTATACATTTGTTAATAAAAATTCGATAGTAAATTGTTCCAAATTATCGTTAAAATTTTCAAGATTTAGGATCAATAGAAAGAAATTAATCGTTTTTAACTCAACAAAAGTTAAGTTAAATATTTAAAAAGTAACGTCTTTAAAAGTCTAAAAAATTAACAACAATATATATTTAACATAACAAGTATTATGCAGATTTTAGCATTACCGTTGTTAAGAAAATATTAGTAAAGCGGATTAGTAAATTTAAAAGGGGAAAATAAACTCGCGGTCCAATATATGTCATATTAACACAAAACATCCAAGAAATTCTTTTATTTTCGATGTTTTTGTTCTACTATTTCTTCTCTCCTTAAATCTTGTTAATTCAACAACTTTGAACGTATTTGACACGAACTTTGGAACGTGTTATTACAGATAAATACTTTGATTGAATAATAATCTCTCTGTAAAGACTCTAAATACTTTTTAACAACCCGTTAAAAATTCACACTATTCCTCAGAGATGTAAAAATCTACAACAGCTTCTAGATTGAAGGTTTGTCAAAAAAAATGCAAAATACAAAATAAAGCTGATAAAATTAGAAAATATAAATTCTACACTGCCAGCAGTGACTTTACAAAAATATAGAGTGCAGGATAAATGTAAATATGATTTAAAAGCCTATAGTATTTTTTGTAAATGAGGCAAGAATCTCTCTTGGAGATTTCGTAAAGTTTTCGTGGGACGAAGACTTATCATAGTTCAATAATCAGGTTTATTTTGTAACTTCGTGTATTGCGGAAGCAAGATACTCGACGTTTTTGGATGTCACTCCAGCCATTGATATTCGACCGTCTTTTGTCAGATACACACTAAAGTTTTTAGTCAGATTCTCCACCTAAAGTAATTAACAATAAAAAAATGTATCAAATTAAATTACAACAAATAGAGAAAGATAAACATAAACTTAATTTGGAATTTTAAAAATCATTACCTCTGGAGCTTTAAGGCCAGTAAAGCAAAACATTCCAATTTGGTCAGTAATGTGAGACCAATCTCGTGTGCTTCCGCACTTCTTCAAGTTTTCTCGCAATTTTGTTCTCACTGAAATAATTCTGTCAGCCATTCCTTTAACATCACTAAGCCACTCCTTCTTCAATTCTGGGTTACCTAAAATTTCCGAAACAATTCTAGCTCCGTGAATAGGAGGGTTGGAGTACATCGGCCTAATCAAAATTTTAAGCTGCGAGAGTGTTCGAGCAGCTTCTTCTTTATCGGAACAAATCAACGAAAATGCACCCACACGTTCGCCTGGAAAAAAATGTGTCTTATTATTCATATTACTAAAATAGTAAATATATAATTATGAAAATGGAACTTACCGTATAAGCCCATATTCTTTGCATACGATTGAGCAAGGGCAATCTTATGACCATCTTTTACGAAGAGTCTCACTGCCTGAGCATCTCTGTCTACGTTTCCTACAGAAATAAGCACATAATTTAATCATTTTGGACTAAAACTTAATTTTGAATAGCTTGTAATTTTTTTATTCAAGTGTTGCTTTACCAGAAGCAAATCCTTGGTACGCCATGTCGAAGAAGACAAAGAGATTCTTTTTCTTAGTTAAATGGGATAATTCTGCCCACTGGTCTGGTTTTGGATCAACTCCAGTAGGATTGTGAGCACAAGCATGCAGTAAAATAGCAGATTTTTCTGGAATTTTCTGAAATAATAGTCAGGTTTGTAAAACTTATGACTTTTAATCTATTTTACGAAGATTTTCATATTTTACGTGCAAAATGACTTCATGAGTTTAGAGTATAAAATTGTCACTTACATTTATGTCATCTAGGGCACCTTGAAAGTCTAATCCGCAAGTTTTCGGATCATAGTACCTATAAGACTTGGGAGTAAGCTTAGCTAATTTAATTATTGGACCGTGGTTTCCCCAGGAAGGTGTTGGAATGTATACGTCTCTGCTAGATGGGAAAAAGTGTTCTAGAAATTTCATGCCTACCCAAAGTGCTCCAGTACCAGATATAGTTTGTACAGTTGAATTCTACAAAACGATTTAAAGTTTTCAAATTAGCATAGACATTACTTCTTTAAATGCAAATTAGAATTATTATTGTTAGTAGAATTATTCTTCGTACCAAGCCATTAGAAACGATTTCGTTTCCATCTCCAAGAGCTAAATTTATACTATGCTTGCAAAATTCTGGATTTCCAGAAATCGGAGAATACTCCTTATCTAAACTTTTGGACTTCATTTTTTCTTCAGCCTAAAAATAGAAAATTAAATTCACAGATCAATTAGATATTTTAAACTCTATAATAATATTTTTTTAAATACACAGAATTTAGCTTTTGCTTACTTTTAGAACACTAGGTAAAACGAAGGGCTTGCCATTATCGTCTCTATAGGCGCCAACTCCTAAATTAATTTTCTTAGGGTTTTGATCTTTTTTAAATGCTTCGGTTACACCAAGAATCGCATCCGGTGGACCCATTTCCACATTACCCCACCATGAGCTGTAAAAAAGAAGTAAATACTTAAATATGTACATATATTATTGTATATAGAAGAATTATAAAATTTATTTATTTCCGTGAGAGATTCTAATGATTGCTTCATCCCTGGCGTAATAAAATTAACACAGGGGAGATACTCTTATCAACTGAATAACAATTTTGTTACTAAATTTAGATCATATGATAAAATTACATCCTATAGAAGCAAATATGCAATTAAATTAATTGAAGGATAACTGTTAAGTGGAAATACCTAAAGATTATAAATTAAGCATACTCTGCTAAAATTATAAATTGAGTATAGCGAGTAAAGCACATGATGAATTACGGGATTAAAAAACGACAAGTGCATAATCAACAATTGAAATTTTTACCTCACTTTTTGCGAAGATATAAGAGAAACACCATTGCTGGTGTTTTTAAAAAGGCCCCCGGAGGTTGTAAATGCGAGCAGTCTGGTACTTTGTGCCATTTTTGAGGCTTATAATCAGAAATTAATCTCTATCACACGATAATCACATACGCTCGGCTCCCGCAACGCAACCACACCAACACAATTACACAATTTGCAAAGCTTGCAAGTGTCTCCCTTCCAATTCCAAAACGGGGCAGCCTGCGCACGCAGCACACGTTGGCTTCCTGATGGAGAAATTCTACAATTGGCTGTAATCTGGTGCGCGATTCAAAATCGAATTAAATTAAGTCGATTTTGAATTGCGTGCGTAACAGTTTGACCAATGGGAGAATTTCCCCATAAGTAAGTGTCTAACGCCAAAGATTAAGGGCGTTGGATCGTGTTGGATACGGAACTTGTCACTTTTTTCGGGTGCCCCCCATTTTCATTACGGCCTTGTCCTCTGATACACATGAGAAAAGATATGGGGAGTTTGAAAGACACAACTTGAATGTTTTTTTATAGACACAACATAGACTGTAAATAAAAAAAACGAGTTGTACAAAATTTTTGAAGGAAATAAACTTTATTATTACGACGCGAATTTCACGACCCGATGCGAAAGAAGAAAGGAATATACTTATAAAATTTTCGTCAACTAGACGATGAAATTACCGACCGAAATTTTCTAGTACAAACAATTACCGTTATCGCCTCGTGAGCGCACTACTACAGCCTGTGTCACGAATCCGAGTTGATTTGTGCGGCAAAATTGAATTTATTTGAAACTTTAAGTAATTATTTATTATGAGGTAGGTTTGTCCACTTTTGAGGCTGAACAGCCTCTTCGTCTCGAGTCAGAGTAAGGCTCTTAATTTACTAAAAAATTAATTTAAGGAAGGTTCGTTCAAATAATGTTGGATATTTAATTTAATATTTAATTTAATATTTATTCATTAAAGAAAATTATTGGATGTATATATACTAATAGTTAACATTTCTAAGTCCGAAACTAAAGGAAAATGTTACAATTTTAATAATTGAAACTTCGCGAGACCGAGTGACAGAGCTTCGCCGTAAGAA
>UCOK01015627.1:0-30355 GCA_900474325.1 Synergus umbraculus | reverse complement strand
ATATATATATATATATATATAATTAAGCTAACCACTAATTTCGATGAGAATTCAAGTTATTTCACATAACTATATCAATAAGGCTAAAAAGCTACTTTCTAATTATTTTATTTTCCTAATTGCCTTATTTTCATTAATAGTCTGAGCCTTCGCAACTCCAAAAGTTTGTTCTAAATTTCAACAAACACTTTGAAACAATTTAAGGAAATCTAAAGTAACTCAGATAAATTCAAACAAATTTTTCAAGATTTCAAGTGATGTCAAAAGAAAATTTATAAGATGTTAATGATAGTATTTAAACGTCAACATCTTTTTAGAAATTATCTTTTAAAATTTTGTTTAATTTTCTCAAGAATCTTACGAAATTTTTCTAAACTCTCAAAACTTCTAAAACTCGTGAAAATTTTCAAGAAATTTTTTTAAATCTTTACCAACTGAAAGTATCATTGTAGAACAATAATTGGTAAAAAAAAAAAGATAATGGTCTTTCGCGACGGACACTTTACTGAATTTGTGACAGTTCAAAGTGGGCGATAAAATGTAAAGTTTATTTTGAAACCGCGGTGACAGTAAAACTAACTACCTTAGCGAAGAGATACATACAAAAATGATTTAGATTCGAATTTCGGATCTTGAGCAGTAAATACTGAAAATTGAATACTCTTGAATCGAATTATAAGGAGAGACACTAAGAGGGGCAGCAAAAGGAACGCGAGGGTGCAAACTGTCAAAGAATTTAGACGACGCATTCGAATTTAAACGACAATGTGCATTCGATAGAAGATGCCATTGCACTTCTTCGACTGAGTCACTCAACTGCTTCGTTCTCGAATTCTCTCAAATGGCTATGAGCCAACATAGCTCGAGGCTTCTTCTTCGCACCCTTAGTCTAAAATTGCCTTAACCCGAGCGCTAAGAGACTGTCTTTCTTGTTTTGTCGCAAATTATTCACAAGTCGCGACATCCGACGCGCCTACATTCAAAGCTCGATTCCCTGTTTCGACTGTTTATTTTAGTTTCGAAACAGAGCAGCACTCAAGATGTCTCATGGACATTTCAGAGAACTTGGAAAGCCGGAACAATGTTTTCGAATTAGACTTCTTGTTACTCACCGATTGGCCACTTCGCATTTAGAAAAGCTTAACAACGTTGGACCCAAGTGTTAAGCTTAAAATTCCATTCTCCATTTTACTCAACGAAAATTATAAATATTATAAATATTTTTTCGCTCTGTAGCGCTAATCTTTTTTCAAATATAAGACTGCGTACAGACTAATAAACCCTTCGAATTAAAAAAAATCTCCGACTATATTTCCCGGTACTCTAGATTACTGTTTGTACTGCTCTCTTGTCGAATGAATCACTTTACTTTCCTTTCCCCATAGTATTTTTCCGGAATACACGCATAAGCCTCATGTCACGGTTCTACGAGGTCTCCTAAAAAATTCATGGCAAATAATCGATTAGTCTGTTGCAATGTAACGACTCAGAGTAATTTCAGAGTTCCTTCGAGTGCGGATTGTGAAGACATTGAATCAACTGGAAACCACCCCCATGGAAATTGAACAAACCAAGACTGCTACATGAACGATATGGGGTAATAAGTATAAATATATGTATAGATTCAAAGATCGAGATATACGTATAATATACACTAACAAGAATTTAACCGGCATTGCCCGGTACTTTAAAAGATTTCAAGTGACTTTCAAGAATTTCAATTTATTTTAAAACAATTCAAAATGATTTCAAGTTATTTTAACTGATTTTAAGGGATTTTATTTAATTTTAAAGAATCTAATAAAATTTTAATAAACATCAATATATTTTAAACAATTTCGAAAATTTGGAAAATTGTTTAAAGAATTTAAAAAGACTTTAAGGTATTTTATTTGATTTTATAGAATTTCAAGGGATTTCAAAAGAGTGCAAAAGATTGAAAATACAAAATTTGGATCCAATATGTTCAACACAGACATCCTGCTTTTTTATATATGTCAATAATTGTGGATTATATATTTATATATAATATAATTATGTATAAACATTGACTTGGCAGAACTCTATATTTTCCTATGGGTTTGTTAGTTTTCGAAATGACAGGTATTATTTCTGTCTCGATACAGGTCATGAACAAAAATCGATAAACCATTTTCTCTTTTATTCTTAGGACAACACGTAAGTTCTTCTATCCAATGAAAATTAAAAAAGTAGGCGAAAATTGTTGCTACGTGTCCTGGAAAACTTTCCAACTATAACTTTACTATTTTTCTGTAAAAAAACTATAGAGTATTTTAGAATTCAAACGGGCAGAAAACAGTGGAATAATAGATTGAAAGAAGTAATGAAGAGTTGCAAAAATTAGTTGAAAAGGAAAATTGATGTCGTCATAGGTACTCTAGATTAAATTCTGTAATAAATTTTTATTTTTAAAATTAAGAGGCTTGCAATCCCTATGGAACGAAAAAATAGGAAAATAAGTTACTTTTATTTTTTACAGCACTGAGACTAATAAAAAAAAGAGTAATTAAATTAGGGCAATGAAAGTCATAATTTCACGAAAGAATTTTTAGGGAAAATTTTCTAAATTCAATTAATGTCAAATTGAAAACTTTAAAAATTGAAAATGATCATAAAGTTGAAGAATATTGAAATAAAAAGCGAAAAACTAAACAAAGGTTTTGAAAAGTAATTTTTTTAGATAACTTACTCGCTTGCAGATTTCCTCTGGGTTTCGCGCCGAGTATCGCCAAATTAACATTTGCTTTACGACCATCAATTATGGGGTTGGGGTCTTTGCATGCTCTTTCGGCCGCTGGTCTGTCGCCCATGATTACCTAAAAACAAAAGAATCAATCGCACCCTTAAATTTAGTTCCATATTAAAATCTGGAAATAAATTGTATAAAATAATTTATAAATTAATGTCAATTTTAAAATATCTCCAGAAAACACAAATAATGGAGAGATGCGGAAATTGTAGCCGAACTAATGACAGTTCTGTTAATTACATTATAATTAGTAGGTATTTCAGAAATTAATCTTTCGGAACCCTTTCATTGGGAAATTATATACAAATGAGGGGATAAATTAGACCTTAAAACTTATATTCATCAAAAAAATAATTAATTGCATTTGTAATTAAAATTAGCTTTTCATATATCTATCTTCTTTTCTTTATTTTACAATTACATAAAATTTATTCCAAAATAATACGTTAGTCAGTATTACTATATTTCATTATAAAAATTGGATTAGGCATCTGCTTTCAATTTCTAGAAGAATGCAGTTGTGGACTATTTATCAATTAATATCAATTTTTATTAATTTATTACTATTATATTACTTATAACAATTTGATTCATTTCATCAATCTCCAAAAAATTTTAGAAAAAATACAGAGCACAACGCGACAGAAAATAATTTTGAAAGCCACTTCAAAATGAGAAACATAAGACCGAAGTTGTGATAAATAACAGGTACAGGTGTTTATTATCGCCAACGGAAAGCCATCAAAACATTTTTTTTTTCTTTGTTCTACATATATCGGTCTCAACCGTGAGAACCAGTAATATTTGTCATGATTAGTCGCCGCGCGTTATCATTCACAACTACTTCCAATAGATTTCTTTATTATATTTGCAAGTAGAGGAGAATTATTAATTGTACAGGTCAAAATTGAAAATTAAAATTAAAATGTTAGAAATTAAACGGATTCGCATTTAAATAAAAAAAAAAAAATATATATATATATATATAATAATTAAAGCAGTATTGAACCCTGTATAGGAATTTTTACGGGAACTTGTACAGGAATCTGTATAAAAATCTGGACGAGAAACTACATTGGAACCTGCTCGCGAAATGTAGTGGAACCTGTACGGAAAACAGCTGTACTGAAACCATTATGGGGAAGTTTATTGAAAACTGAAACTGTACCTAAAACTGTAACCTGTACAGGAAACCTACACGGAAAACTAACCGGAACCTGTAGAGGAAAAGATAATAGTAAAATCAAGATTAGCTAGTTTTTTGATAATTTAAGGTAGAAAGATTTGATAAAAAGTATACTTACAAAACCATATCCTCTGCTTTTACCAGTTTGTCTGTCTGTGATGACTACTGCCTCCTCGATATCTCCATATACATTAAAATGTTCCCTGAGACTTTTGTCAGTCGTGTGATAGGGTAATCCACCGACGAAGAGTTTCGTCCACGTAGTGTCCTTTTGTTGTGGGGTAGTTCCAGCTAGGGCTCCTAATCCTGTCACCAGGTCATCTGGACCCGGAGCTCCCACGGTGCCGACGGCGCCTACGGCACTGAGACCTGCTGCTCCAGGCATCAGCATTCTCCAAAAATTCGACCCTATGTCGCCCGACAGGTTAATGACAATTGCTGGTTTTTCAACCAGCTTCCCCTAAGTAACTTCTCCTTAAGACGGCTAACTCTTTATCACAGACTTGGCAGCATTTATGTTGCCTGGAATGATTTCTGTAACAAAAAAATCAAAAATATGCTTAGAAATTATGATTCATTATTTCTATATTATTTTATAATAATATACTATGTTTTATGAAATTCAAAATTTAATAATAATAAATCTTGCTTTGAACTGTCTTGGACAATTCAAGTTTGAAATCGCAGTTTCAATAAATCAATATACAATATGACAAGCCTGAGTTTCGAGTGATTGCAAGTGATTTTAAGTAATTGCAAATGATTTTAGATCATTTTAGAATGATTGAAATGGTAGGAGACGATTAAAAGTGATTCTAAAGTAATTACAGTGATTAAAGGCATTTTTGATTGTATGTATGTAATTTCAAGCGATACCAAGGTTAATTATTACAGGTGATTACAGATATGATCTTAGAGAGTGATTGTAGATATGTAATTCTATTGATTTTTAGGTGATTGCAGAGGATTTTAAAGCGATTACAAAAGATTTTAGAGTGACTACAGTAATTGCGTATGTTATAATGCAAGTTATTTCAGGTGATTATATGGGTGATTACCGATGATTTTCGAGTAATTGCATGAATCATAGCATGTTATTTTAATTAAGAAAAATGGAGTTTTCAGCAAAAAAAAAAAAGTGAATTTTCAAGAAATAAAATTAATTTTCTCCCTAAAAAGGGAATTTATAAGCAATTAGTTTACTTTTATGAAAAATTGCTATTTAAAATTATTAGATTCAATGTACAATTGTACATATTCTACTAAATTAAAAAAAATTGGCTACTTGAATTTCCGCGGATTATTCCCAGTTTTAAAAACTTTCTCGTCATTTTTCTCATCGCAATGAACACGTTCCTTATATCCTACTACCCAGCATCAAAAAGGCCTGCAGCATATGGAATACAGCCCTCAAACCAATATCAGCTGCAAAACTTAAATTTCTCTTCCCTGGCGAGAAATCTGAGAAAAAAGGGAGAACACCATATTTTTCTAGGGCAAAGGACCCTGACCTCGTTCATTCTCAGATGAGGAAGAAGTAAAATCCGCAGGCAATCATCTCTCCAGACTCCAGAAAAGAGCCTTTTGTGGATCTTTTGGAAGAGAGGGAAGCCAGGTACAGAGAATTTTCGTAAATTCGTTCAATTACAAGAACCAGTGTTGGGTATTAACTCATTGTAAATAACTAAGTTACTAAAGTAATTCACGCTTTAAACTTTAAAGGCATAAGAAATAAAAAAAAATTCCTATGAAAGCGCCAATACCTATATGTAATACCAAATAAAATGATCTGAATGTAGTTTTCAAATTCGGTACCTACATATTCACGCACTATTCGCGCCATCTCCATGAAAAAACCAATCAGTTTTTAGAGAAAAATTGAACAATCACGTTTTTAAGATAGAAAGAAGTAACTTATTACCCAACACTCATAAACCTTGAAAGTACAAAATGGAAAAGTGTATTTGAGGCGGTATACGACTGTCTATAGTAGTGTCTATATATACAATACATAGATATATGGCATACGGCATGGTGAATAGGAATAACATGAAGCCTCCGTACGATTTTTTAAAAGGGTCCTGTTTGGAACTATACCGAAGGGTCTGCTGCTTTCATTGTGTGCAACGGTACCTAGGGCCCATGGGCCGCTTCATCCTCCCCTCTCTATACTACACCAACTTACCACCCGATCCTGCGAGGCAAGTATGGCACAGGCCCTAAACCCCAGCAACAGCTGCTACTGCTGCTGTTGCTGCAGAAAACCGGTGCACGCTCAACAATCATTGTGTATGGCTGCAACGTATACATAAAATCCCACAGTGGTGCTTTAAAAATTTTACCATTGCCGCTTTTGCTTATTATAGCCGTGCATATAATGACCTAGTCTTGATCCCCTCGCAAAACGATTCATTTACATTTGCTGAAAAATTACACGGAGAAAGCAGACGACGATCTGTTAATCCTGGAGATTATTTTTCAATTTTATTTTATATTTTCAAGGATTTTATGAAATTTTCAGACGCTTAAAACAATTTTATAGCTTGTGATGAAATTTTAATAAATTTTGACGGATTTTAAGGGATTTTCAAGTTTGTAATGAATTTCAAGAGATTTTTGAAGAATTTAAAGAAATTTTATGGAGTTTCAAAGGATTTAAAGTGATATATGTGAAATTTTTGAGAAATTTTAATAGCATTTTAATTTTTATATGAAATGTTAATTTCTTAGAGATATTAGAGAGATTTTAAAGGATTTTAGGCGATTTCAATGAATTTCAAGGAGACAAACATTCCACAAAACAAAAAATTTGAGTTTTAATTTCAAAATTCCATCTTTAGGATATGGACTTTAGATAAAGTAAGTTTTAAAAACAGGATTAAAAAAGCTGCAAAGCTTCACGGTCTCTTTATACGCTTACAAATCGTCGACGGACTGGGAGTTTATTAATAAACTTTGCTGAGAACACGTGCCCGCAATGCTTCTGCTATAACGCTCTTCGTCGCTATTTTGTTCATCTAACCATTTTACAGAAAATTTCAAAATTTGGCGAAAATGGTTTCATTTTTACAAAAAGTCTGAAAAACGACAAATTTTAAACGTCGATTTTATTAAATTTTTTCCTGTTAAAAATGATATTTGCCTTTTTAAAAGTATAAATAATAAAAAATTAATATAAACTACATCAGTGAAAATATATAAAAGCTCAATAATAAGACTATAACAGAAAAGCTTTTCTAATCTAAATTAAATAAGATACAGGCTGTCAGTAAAATCCTTAAAACTCAAAGTCGTCGTTTTAATTGTAATATTAAATTTTAAATTTATTTTTTTGAAATTTATTCATTTAATTTTTAAAATATATCATTTACTCCACTGATACCGACGGGTTTACCAATTTTAAAATCTCCTTGAAATCGTTTAAAATTTCATGAAATTCTTTCAACAGCTTTGAATTTTGATTTATCGCTTGATATTTTTTTAAATCACTTGAAATCTTCGAAAATGACCTAAAATCTTTTATATTCAGTTAAAATTAAAAATTAATTTAAATCTAACCTGAAAATATAATTTAATTTAAGCAAAACCCAAATATATAAATGAAATTCCACTTGTTACATCTTTCTCAATCCTATTTTTCAGCATTCCCCCCTTTGCTGCCAAATAACTTTGCAACAGATAAAGATTCTTTAGCTTAAAAGTGGTTAATTCGACAGTAATTGAATGAGAATAATTCCTCAGGAATCTTCAGGCTCGAAAACACTTTATCGATATAAATTGTCTAGAATAACATTTCTATAACAATATTGTAGTGAGCCTACTTCCACCTAAATGCAGAAACAATGTCAAATTGAATTTATGTCAAAATTAATTAAAATTAAAATATTAGGGTACGTTTAGCTGTTCTTTTAAATATTTACATTAAAAAAAAAAAGAAATTTTAAAAATCATTTTTTTTTATTTTTATAAAAATTTAAGACTAGGTAAACATACCTTAGCATATTTTCTTTACTTTTAGAAATGTTCAATTTGATATCTTAATAAATTTAGAAGTAAACTTGCACAAAAAGAATGTCGGTAAGGTATGGATCGGACAGATAATATATGACCTTAAGGACGTTGGACCCAAGTGTTAAGGGCATGTGATACTTTACCATAAGAGCAAATTAGTTAAACCAATTATATATTCATAATAATAAGTATTTTTAGCTAATAAGAGCGAAAAAATATTTAATTTCAATACTTTTTGTATAACAAGAAAAGTGCAAAATCTAACTTCAAAATTGATTATTTTCATTTTACTTAAAACCTATTTGAATTAGATATTTTCTCGCTCTGTATGCATAATTCTAGTTAAAAATTGATTAATTCTTTAATGGAAAAAATTCCAAATTTAATATTTGTTGAGTAAAATGAAAAAAATCGAATTCTAAAATCTAAATAACTAAAATCGGAACCGAGTCTCGCGATCTTATGGAGAAGCTGGCCGAAATCCCCCCAGCTAAAAAAACTTGCTCCTGCGCTTTTTGTGTCGATGAACATCTTGATTATTGTCATAGCAAGGAAGTTCGAGTTTACTAAACTAAAATGTTTTAACACTTGATATTTTAATTTTCTCGACTATTTCTCAGTCTTTTGAAGATTCTCTATCTCCTGATTCTATCAATAGACAATATTTATTTTTAATCCAATAAAAAATGGTCTATACAATTGTTGGTAAGATTCCTCATAAGGAATAAGAAATCAAGAAAAATTCCTGTTAACTGATTTCGAGAATTTTATCAGGATCAAAATTTAATCTTTCTATCAAATACATTTTTAAAATGTTTTTTTGTATTCACTCTATATTTGGTTTTAAATAGGTTCTAAATTTGATTTATTTACAATATTCAAAGAAAAAAAAACTTGAAGCTCAATTCAAACACAAATAAGGTTGGTCAGTGACTTTTGTTATTCGTTATCACTGTAGATAAGCATTTTCTACTTCGAACAAATGAAAGACCTACATAATTATAATAAAAGCATTAGTAAAAAACATTCAGTTACTTATTTCTCGAAGAAAATGGGTGAAAGTATGAATTTCAAGAATCGAGTGAAATCCTACTTTTAATGTTAAAGATTGCATTTTTCGAGCAAAAAATTATTTGTATCCTGTATTTAAATAAAGCAAATTTATATTTCAGAATAATTTAATAATTTTGGAGATTTAACAATTCATTTAATTAGAATTTTATTTCTAAAAATTTCAAAGGTTAGTCTGAACTTTATTTATTTATGAAGGATTAAAATTTAAAAACTTTTAGTCCAAATAAAGTCAGGGCCTAAAATGTATGTGTAGTACGCACACTTTGTGTAGTCCGAATTTCAAAGTGTGCAGTAAACAATATTTATAAATATTGATTTCAACTATTTATTTAATCTCAAAATGATTTAAATTAATCTTTACTTATATTTATAATTGGAAAAATAACGATTCTCGAAATTTCTTGTCCGGGAAGAAGGGTGGGGGAAAAAGTGTGTAGTCCAAAATTTAAAAGATTTTAGGCCCTGAATAAAGTATAAATTAATAAGAACCAGAGGATTTTTATTTTTCCAAAATTTCGTCACGACCATTGCGACAATAAAACTTCTTTTAGAACTTTAGTCATGCCAATAGCCATGTGACCCTGTCTGCGGAAATTTTCAACTGCTATAAATTGCATCTTCCATATGGACCGAGTTATGCAAATTATCTATTTTAAAGATCCTATTCAATGAAAAACTATTTCTAATATATTGTCTAATAAATATTATTGCACAATATTGCGTTTCTAAAGACAACCTAAATTCCAAATTGAAAATCCATTGCGCAATTTAAATAAGTAAAGTGATGTGCCACCACAACATTTGAATTTCGAACGTTTTCCTCTCCCTCGATTCAAACCAAACCGAAATTTCTTGAAAAAGGCGAAACAAGAAACACTTACCAATAAATTTTCTCTTCAGAGAAGCTAAGCTCACTTTTCAATATCCGTAATTGTAATCCCAGAATGCACGAAAAAAAGGGAAGAGATGATCACACAGTGGATAGAATGGCACAGACTTAGCACAGTGATTTACAATTGATAGTTGAGAATTTACAAGAATTTACAAGAACAATAAAACCAGCAACAATGCACTTTCGTCGATGACCGGGTGAGCAACGAAACTAATGCGTATTTCCTCGAAACGAAATATTTTCTTTCTGGCATGAGGCAAGAGGATTCGCGAAGCAATGTGACGTATTGAGAGACGTGAATCGTCGTTTATTATGTTTCTATTTTCGTGCCAAAACTTGCACACTACCGGCAGCGACGATGGTCCACGTGCGAATGCCGCTACAAGTTTGGAGTAACCGTTCGGCGGCGGTTCGCTCCTGCAAGGCGATTGGTCCGCGAGGACCCCCCCACCACGAGGCTCCCGCTTCGAAGACTTGTCCACTGCACCACTGATCGGCATCGGTTGTTGGGTCAGTGATGTACCCTCGCAAATTCAAACAGAACCCTGGGGATGTATTCACTTTTCTCTTTTTACGTTTATTACGTTTAACTACTTAACATTTTTACCCTCATGACAAATCGAAATGTCTCAGAATAACAGGATCAACAATGACAAAGCACTAACTTGACTCTGGACTGTGTTGTCAAGAGTGTAGGATGCAGGAAACAATTCATTTTCTCGCAACTTGTTCACCTTGTAAACGCAAACAGAATATTTTTTATTTATTCTAACTGATATTCAGGAGATTTCAATTCCATCGAGAATGTTATTTGTTATTTGTTGTTGTTTATTTTCTTGTCACATTGATATTTTTTAGCGTTATTTATATGGTGATTATCAGATAAAACAATATTATATAGAAAACGAAAAGGAATTACTCCCTGCTTGAACATTTTTTGCATCAGGGTGTATTTTTGTCGGGGGAACAATTCTCCAAGTCCAAGAGACCAAAACGACGCAGCTGGTCTCGCAGTTCTAAAAATTAAATTTAAATGACGAAGATTGGGAACATCCCCAACGAGCCGCAGCAGTTACTGTCGAGGTGGTGGTCTAAGAAGCATCAGCTGTTCGAATATTATTATCGTTCAAGTTGTCACTGTAGTGCATATATACGCATTCACCGAATAGAAGCCTCAACACCACCTGAATTGACCCCCCCCCCCATACCCCTCTATTTGTGATAGACATATGTTTCATTGAAATTTTATTCTACGTCTTTCTATATACATATACTTTTCTTCATTTCTAGATAAATTTATTTATGGAAACGCGTTTAGATACAAATTCAAATTTATCAATTTAGTATGACTTTTAATTCATTTGAAATGAAAATCTCGAATTTCTTTAAAACTACCTGAAATCTCTACTTGACAATCCTTCAAGTTTTTTTAATTCTTTTGAAATACACATATTTCGATTGTCTTTGAAACTATCTGAAATCCTTTGAAATTGTAAAAACCTCTTGAAATTCCTTAAAATTCCTAGAAAGTTTGTGATATTCCTTATAAAAAAAATGACAAAATCTCTTATAGACTCATAGCCGATATATTAAAATAAAATTGTTTGAAAATTATTTAAAGCGTTAAAATCTCGTTAAATTCCTTAAATCATAGTATAATTAAATTAAAAAGAAAAAGATACAAATTATAATGATATAGACTATTGAAGAATATGGAAACAATATGTAGGTATATGAAATCAAGTTGGAAAGTAATCGTAGAGCCAGAAACGTGCAGCACCGGTAGTTACGGGCCATATTATACGTATAAAGTATAGGATATCATCATTTCATATCCACGTTCACATCCCAATTCCACACATTGAAAGGAGACCCCATAGGTTTATGGCACGCGCTGCCAGCTGCCCCACAGCTGTCTTTCTGTCCCCCATACGAGCAATTCCAATTCTTACCCGACCATGGTGCATTTGCCCCGTACTATGCCTACAATGTCCCACTCGTCTCGTGCGCACGTGTAGAGACCAAAGCGACTCGACAATTTTCTTCGAACATTGCGACATCGAGTTGCATTCATATTAATTGGACGATCTCCAATCATCCCTCTTCCATTTTACATATTTCCTTTTTCCTTTCCCTGCTATTTGTATATGTATAGTAATTACTGCGACAATTTCTATTCCATAAAGTTTATAGGTAGGCCAAAAGACTGGTACTGGGTCAACTAATTTAAAAAAATTCTATAGATTTTTTTTATCATAAAGTTACTGCTAACATTGCGTGGATGTAGGACAGAGTTGTTTCTGTAAAATGGAATTCTAGAACTTATAGGTATTATTTTGTTCTGGTTTAGTTCTCCAGAAATTTGTTTCACCTACTCCTTTTATATTTTAGAATAACCGTGCTATGTATTTCTTTTAATTTGAGAAAAAAGTGTCTATAGCATATCTAGATTTTTTAAAGAACTAAATTACTAAATTGTTGACTTTACCTGAAAGTTTAATTGTTTTTTATAATAAATAGTTTACGAACTAAAAGATTAAAAAAAATCCTACTAAACTATAGATGTTTAAACACTTGTAAATTGAAATGTTTGCGTATTATGATGACGAAATAAAAAAATACGTGTCTATTTTTTTTCTATCTAAAACACGAAAAAAAATATTCGAGGCAATTTCATTTTTCAGTTGTAAATATGATATGGAATCACACCCATATTACTACAAAGCAGAACAAGTGAAAATGAATGAGTTTGTGATGATGCTGGCTATCCTCATGAAGTGAACCTCTTTACATATAAAGGGCTTTGCGTTTGCGGTTTCCCATCCGGCTCGTCCGACATGAATTCACAGGAAATAGTCCTGAAGTGTCCTAAAGGATATAGGGCTATTAAATTTCGGATGGGATACATGGAAAAAGTGGGGGTGTAAAGGGATGAGATGAACGAGAGACAAAAAGTAAAAGACAAAAAAAGATAAGGACAACATATTATAAGTGTGTGTGCGCACGGAAATAAAAGTGAAGTGCATCGCACGAAGAACCGGAAATCCCAGGACGTTCAACTTTAGCACCCAGTACCTATATATATGTATATATATTTAGATTTAAAGGGACCCTGTCTGATCTGATTTTACAGATAGTACCGAGCACCCTGTCAAGAAGGGAACAATTTATTTTCACTTAGCGATATCCTGATGGTGTAATAAGATGGCAACGAGAAGATTTTTAAGACTTTTAAAATTTTTCAGGACACAAATACCTTGTACCATAAATCATCTTTGAAATATGTGTTATATTCAAGTTCTAAACTCAAAACTCAATTTTCTCATTTAAATTAAAAAACATTATAACCGCTTATAATAAATTACATAATATATAATTACATATCCTTTCGCTCTAAAGCGCTGCGCTTATAAGTGTTATACATACAATTATGCGTATAAAGCGCGAAAAAATACATTTTTAACTCTATATATTGAAGTGGGATTTTTCTACCTGTAATCAAAAGTGAAAAATGTAATGTTATTACGCAAACTTTAAACATCACCTGTGTAATCTCGAAACACTTGTTTCAACACTGAAATGAGTCAAGAGATGTAGAAATTCACAGTAAATGTCTTAAACTAATCAATTTCATTCATCATTTAAATTGAGAATATTATCGAATATTATAGAAAAACATTAATTTTCTCTATGGATTTAATGAAGAAATTTAAGGCATATTTTACTAATTTAAAAAATAGTTACGGTTTTATATATATATATAGAATTATTACTTTTTTTATATATAATATGTATAAAATTAAATAAAAATTTCCACTGTTTATAAAAGTGACGCTTTTATTGCTCTCAAATATTCAACTTTTAGAATATTTACATGTAAAAAGCGTACAAAAATCAAGTCCTGAATTTTGAAAGTATGTATGTATGTACAGAAATATTGTTTTATTCTGTCGTAGCTTTTGCCTCTAAAGCACGATTTTCTTCAGACAATAAAGTCACCTTTTCCTCATATTTTCCACGAAGGTCCTGGAATAATTTAAGTTGGGTTTCATATTCTTTTTTCAAATCGGCATTTAATCTTGCTGCTGAGTCCATTTTAGTCAGCATCAGATTGTGTTTTTCACGTTCTGCAGTAATTCGAACTTCCATCGAATCCACGTTATCCTATATCAAAATTAATAATTAAACAAATATCGTTTAAAACCATACAATTTTATAAATTAATTCTTATTCAATAGAATTTTTTAAACAACGATCTTTTTTAATTTCAGAATCACTTAGAAAAATATTTGTTTCCTTAAATTATTATTTCAACTAAGTAGTTCTTTTGAATAAAATAATTTTTTGTTGAATCAATTTTTTGTCGAGTCCAGAAAAATTTTTTTGAAAGAACCCAAATTTTCTTATTTCAATCCAAAAATGAAACAAAATCATATAATCGCATATAATATAAACTGATATTTATTAAAGTATATATAAATTTTACCTGCAAGTGTTTGACTTCCATATTTCGTATATTCAGCAGATCTTTCGTGATGGAGACGACTTCCTTTAGTGAGGAAACTTGACTCGTAAGAGCATTGATCTGATTTTCTTGATTGGCTACAATACGACCGCGGTCCTCCAATTTCAGTTGTGATTGGGTCAACAGATTTTTCAAGTCCTCCAACTCTCTACGAATAGCTATTTCATCTCCTTTTCCATTCGTAACTGCATTGTATGAAGCTTGGAGAGCAGCTAATTTATTTTCAGTTTCCAACAATTTTTTCTGATAATTATCCCGTTCATGTGTCCTTTTCTATTTAATGAAAAACAATTTTCGTATATCTATATCTATATGTATATATTGTATATCTATGCGTGTTTCGTATATCTATATCTCGAAAATATCGAACACAATGTTTCATTTTTTAAACCTGATTTATTTAGATGGGATTTCTACCTGAAATTTTTTACAGAGTAGTTTTCATACCTGAATCTCTAGCTCTAAATTTAATACAGCTGCGGAAGTGGGTTTTGCTTCTGTCACCTTTGCTACTTCACCGTCACCCTATCAGCAAAATTTAATTTTAATTTTTAAGGGCATTTGTCCCAAATTTTAAGCTCAAAATTACCTTCTCCATTTTATTCAACGAAAATTATAGATAAATATTTTTACATAAAACGGAAAATTGAAAACCTAACTACAAATTTCAATATTTTCATTCTATTTGCAAAATATTTGAATTAAATATTTTCTCATTCTGTACGGCATAATTCTAGATAAAAATTGATTAATTCTACATATAGGTAGGGAAAAAATTCCAATTTTAATATTTGTTAAGTAAAATGAAGAAATCGAAATTTTTAGATTAGAACTAGTGTCCAACACCTTGAAATATATCAATAATTACGTTAATTAAAAAAGTGATTTATTTTTATTTATTTATTTGGAATATTTTTATTCAATCACTATTTTAATAATTTAAAAATTAAAATTAAAATTAACTTCTGAAATAGATAATCCTTTTTTTTTTTAATTCTTATACTCACTTTTGCAAGCTGCTCATCCATTTTCACCTTTACTGGTAATGTACAATTGTCCTCTCGAATTATTTTCTTCAAACACTCTCCATTTCCGGTTTCAGCTGCCACAGTGACACCATTTTCCGCAGATTTTTCTGTTGCAACTGCATCTGTAGGTTTAATATTGTCCACTTTCCCAGTATCTCCAGCAGCTTTACAATTTTCGGTTTCCGACATTTTTATTTGAAAAAACTTTAAATCTCTTCTATTAAAATTCTTCAAACCTGACGTTTACAAAACTCGTCAGCAATCTGAATTTAGCTCACAGACTACTTATTCGCTCGTATGTTTTAATTTTCCGCTGGAACGTAAAAAACCTTTATTAATTTAATATAATTAAAATTTTGCAATTCTATAAATATTATACGATTTTTTTTAAGTTCTTACCTTTTCTTAAATTAAAGCACTTTTATACCTCGAATTCGATGAAGAAAAGCAAAATTTGTAATTTTCTTCACATAGAGGGACGAGATTCCGAAGACGAGTGAGACCTGATTTATTTTTGGATATCGTTTCGGTTACCAATTTTAGAACTTTGTAGTTGCGCTTCAAATCATGGAGATTTGAATTATTTGAATAATCCAAGAATTACTACAAAAATATAGTATTATACATAATCTCAATAACGTATAACGCAAATCTATTATCTGTACCATAAATTTTAAAAAGAAATTTCAGATTTTAAAAAAGAATACACAAATATTTGATTTAAATTTCCCGCCCCATGAGCTATCGGATTCGCACTTTTATTGGTTGAACGGAGTCACATGCAGTAGAAGAAACGGCAATTTGATTGGCTCTCAATCTGCGAGGAAATTCCAATGAGAGTTTAATCAAAATCAAAACAACACATTTCTCAAAAATGAGGAAGAAAGAGTTAAGAATTTTAAAATTATAAAATTAGTCTAGTTTTTTAATAATTTGGTTGTTAAATTAATTTTAGGAGTTTAGTTTAATTCGCGGAATGTCGATAAAGAGAGAAGGAAATAAATAACAATCTTTTATTCCAATATCATTTGACTAGCTCGGTTCTGTAACGCAGCTACCGACGATTTCTCTCTATTCTCTTCCAATAATTAATTTTTTCGCTCCAGTAAATGATTTAGTTTAGCTTATTTAGCTCTTATTTTGTGATAAGTAATCAATAAAATTACCTCCAATGAATCAAACCTAATAAATAGTACAGCAATACTCCAATCGCAATCGCGCAAGAAACGTGTCAGTGATTTTCTTAACTTGTGTGATGTGATTTCATCACTCTAACCTTACTTTTCGTAACCGCATGATTTTTCCTGTTCGATAGACGATTGTAGATTTATAAACCTAGAAATAGTAAGTATTTCATTTTAAATTACTCTCTTTTTATTATCTTGGTATCCTTTGCTTATTAATTCATTGATTCGATCATTATTTTGTTGTCGACTGAATTTTTGTCATAATTATTTGCTGATGATTAGATTCGTCGTCTTTTCCAAGATTATATATATATTAAGTAATTAAGTATATTCGATTTTAGCAAATTTGGCATTAGCTTAAATCATGATAACATAATATTATATGGTAGGAGTAATATAATATGATAGCATATCATAATTTTTTAATTCTATAAGAATTTGTATTGATTTTTTTATATCAACATAACCTTTGTGCCGCTTTTATTTCCTGTATTTTTTTTTTTTTTTTTTGCAAGAATTTCAAGAATTTTTTTTTAATTTGGGAAAATGTTTATTTGTTTATCGAATAAAAAGAAAAAATTTATTATAAAAATTTTTAATCTGTTATTTTCACGCTTCAGGTAATAAGACAGTCAAAATTGATGTTTCTAATTTTTTGTGTACATCAAATTTAAATAATTAAAAGTTTTCAAGGAATTTCGTCGAATGTCAGAATAGAAATTTTAAGACACTTTCAAAGATTTTAATAAATTGCAAAAGATTTCAAATGATTGTACGATCGAGTATACCATCCAGATTTGAAAAGTGATCAACCCCTCTTCTCAACCCAAACTCTAATTGTTCATGTACCAGAAGTTTTGAACATTCAGAACTTTCTACCAATTAATTTTCTATTCTACAGCACAACTTCAAGATAAGAAATGGAGGAATACACGAGAGAACCTTGTCCATGGCGAATAGTTGACGATTGTGGCGGAGCCTTTACGATGGGAGCCATCGGTGGCGCCTTATTTCACTCCTTTAAGGGATTTCGAAATGCACCCAGTGGATTAAATAAGCGTTTCATAGGAAGCATAATGGCAGTTCAGCAACGAGCCCCCGTCTTAGCTGGTAATTTTGCCGTTTGGGGTGGCACCTTTTCTACAATCGACTGCACCCTTGTGCACTTCAGGCGAAAAGAAGATCCTTGGAATTCGATAATCAGTGGGTCGGCAACAGGAGCTATTTTGGCAGCGAGAAATGGAGTGGCAGCAATGACTGGTAGTGCGATTATCGGTGGTGTATTGCTAGCACTGATAGAAGGTATAGGCATTTTTTATACACGCATGATGGCCGATCAGTTTAAGCCGACCTCTATTATTGACGATCCAGCACAATTCGGAGATCCTAAGCAAGGACAGCCTTCATAATTTATAAAATGTATAATAGTTTATAGTTTTATCGCAGATTAGGTTCAAATATTCAAGTACACGCGCTCGATTTGTGTAAAATATAATAAATCTCGGCTACGGAGAATTTCGATGGATTATGTGACTAAGTTAAGCAATGATAATATAATGTTTATGTTGATTTATAGTTTCGGAATTCTTTCTTTCTTTCTAGGCCGTTAGTCTACCTTAGATTTCCTTATCTGATTTGAGTTAATAAACAGTTTCCAATTTTTTAAGACCTCTTTTAAAGGTCGAAAGTATTTCTACTTTTGATCATAGCAAATATTTTAAAGTAAAGACTCAGTATTTCAGGTTTGAATAAATTGTTCTTGTGGTTTTGTATTTAAAAATAAATAGGTAACTTTATAGAAAAGGTATTAGAATTTCTTATAAATAATCGAAGTCAGCACTGTTTTCTGGCAACTGCTCTGCTTCTTCTTCTTCTTCTTCTTCTTCTTCTTCTTCTTCTACTTTATCATCTTCCTCTTCTTCCTCTTCTTCGAACTCGGAAACGTCGAATTTCTTGATCGGTCTAAGATCCAATTCCTGTCCTTTTTCTACTGAAGAATTATTTTTGCTTTCAGGCGATTTATTCCCATCGCCTGTTTCTGTATTTTCATTGTTTTGTAAATTTTTACCAACACTTAACAAGTGAAGCTGTTCCACCTGTAACAAAAATTAGAATAGTTATTAATTTTCCATCTGTTCATTTTACTTGAGGGTGTTGGATCTAAACTGCGTAAAAATTTTGAAAAAAAAAACGAAAAACTCGGGTAACTTAAATTTGCTTTACATGTCTTAAAATTGACGAAAATTAATTTTGTTTCTATATTTAGGGATTAAAATTGTTAAATTTCTTATTGAAATCATGTAATATTTTCTGCAGGTGGTAACGCGCCTATAATATTACTATAGTATAAATAACAACTATAAAAATAAAGTTAAACAGTAAAATAACATACCTGAAGAGCGTGTACTTGTTTATCAATTTTAGACAACAATGCGGTCAAAAATAATTCTTCTTGCTCCAGTTCTTTGTGATATGCCATGAGATCACATACACGTTCCATATTATCTTGCATTGTAAATGAATTAGTGACAATGGAATTAAGACTGAAAAATATTTATCATTTTCTGTTATTTCTGTTTTGCACTCGTTTAAGGTTAGGAATTTGACAAGTCTAGAAGACCGCACGCACGCACCTACCGGATATATTGAGAAGTTATACATAATCGAATTTTGGTTTCTGCTCTGATGATATGGAGAATAAAAATCTGTACATATTTATCAATACATACTGATTCAAATAGATGAAGTATTTTTTGATATAAATAGAAATTTAAAAATTATTCAAATTAAATTACAATCATATTAATATGATTATTATATTATTTGATATCTCCAAAGGATATATCCTCTCCTACCTTAGCGACCTTTTTAGTAATGCATATTATATTGTATATATTTATAGAACTTATCGTATATAAACAACCAAAAATAGTTGAGTTTTCTAACAAAAAAAAGTGAATTATCAACGAAATAAGTAGTTTTTTTGTTGCAATAAAAAATGGATTTTCAGAAAAACAATTAATTCTTACAAACAATATTGCTGGGAGAAAAGCTGGTAAAGTAGGGATCTGATATGTGATATGCGGCCTTAAAAAATGTAAAAGGAAGAAAAAAAGTACAATTTAATAATTTTCTTGCTTAATTACAATAATATTTTATTCCACTCTACAACTTCCTACAGGACATTACTGATAAATTAATTATAATTTAAAGTAATATAGGAATTCCTTATAGGTACAGAGTCTTTCGTGGATCACAAAAACCCGGCAGGACTATATATATATATATATGACATAGTTTAAATATTATAATCATATACATATCTATTTATATATATATACGTCTTAAATTATTTAGTTAATTTATTAACTTAGTTGAAGCTTATGCAAACCTGCACTACAATGTAGTTAAATCTAACAGAATTGTAATTCTTTCATTGTTTTACAAGAAAAATCCTAAAATAAATTTTTATTCAAAAAATCAAATTTTTCTACATTACGTTGCTTAAGATTTGCATAAATCCTATTTACATGTATACACAAATAGAATATTCCGATGGAATTAAATAATTTTATCAAATACAACGCTACCATGTGAAATGGTACGAACATTATTTATTATCATTTCACAAAAATCACATTAATTCGTTCAATTTTGTGAAATACTCAATGTTTACATTATATTACTATGAAATTTAATTTATTCCAAATTCGTTTAGTATTTGGTAATTGTGAAATATGTACACAGAATTTTCGCGTCAGTCAAAAATTAAAAAAAAAAGCGCAATGCGGGTAAATTGAAACTCTGGGGTAAAATGATCTTTTGTCCATAAATTTTAAATTACAATTTAATTTTGATATTCTTCGTATGGGATTAAAGATAAGAATCGTCTTTTTCGGAAAAACCTATTTTACCCAGAACGTTCCTTTCACCTTGACCTTCTCTATAATAAAATAGCACTATTTCGTCACTAGTTTTTCAAACTGGTTTTCTAACGATAATATTTCATTTATACTATTTAAAATATAGAAATATTCGTTTTCTATTTGGTGAATTTCTCTAAAATGAATTTGAAATCTGCCGATTGAAATAATCTTTAAGTTTAAAGATAACGATCAGTGCCACATATTTCGAGTTTTTTTTTTTATTGACTCAGTCTGTCACGGACCACGAAATCCTTTACAACACGAGCAGACCTTCTCTCACGCTATATTCCACAGTTCTTAAATAATGGTTGCGTGATAAAGGCTTAAAAAGAAAAAAGTTCGATTTGTTGTCGGAGGTTCGTGTGATTACTTGTATATATGCGTTATCAGGAGAAAAAGTAATCTTTTCTACGCTCTGATGACTTATTCCATAATACTGCATATGGGAAAATTCGTAATGAACTTCTAACGACGATATTTAAGGTTTTTTATTAATCACTTATTCCCTTCCCTAACGAAAGCTTCGGATTGAAATTCATTCCGAATCAATCCTATAAAGTTTTCGAATCATTCCGAAATTTGTTAATTTCTACCGAACCAGTTTCACCCAGGTTAGCTTCACATTTCAGAATAATTCAGATCGTCTACATTTATTGAGATATCAAATTGAAGCTAAAGCATTAAGGTCTTAAATTTTTGTAAAAATAAAAAATTTTTTTTTATAAATGTCAATATTTAGGACCAGATAAACGTACCATAATGCTTTAGCTTCAATTTTAGAAATTTTCAATTTGATATCTCAATAAATGTAGGCGTAGCGTTCCAGAGAAAATAATGTCGGTAAGGTAGGGATCGGATAAGTCTCACATGGCCTTAAAAGTCTCAATGTCGGTAAATACCGGTCCGAATGCTTCTAGATGTGGGCAAATTCATATATTTTTTTATTTGTAAGAACGATTTCGTGATCCGTGAGCTAAATACAAAATATATATCATTTTCTCGCCTAATATTAATATCATTCCTTTTTTGTCGTTGGTGGAGAATCTCGGCTATTATCGCTCGTGAAGTTATGCAAAGCAAGACCTCCAACCTCCATATTTGAAGACCCCGTAGGGGAATTGCTATTACTTCTACCTCCACCGAGTTGATTGACTGAATTAGGGTTGTTACCATCTGTCGGTATTAGCCCTTCCTTCATCCTCTTTTTTTGCTTCATTCTTCGGTTTTGGAACCAAATTTTGACTTGTGTCTCGTTGAGCTGAAGCGCCGAAGCAATTTCTATCCGCCTTGCTCTTGTCAGGTACTTATTGAAGTGGAATTCTTTTTCGAGCTCGGTGAGCTGTTTATTTGTAAAATTCGTCCGGCCGGTATTGTTGAAACTGTTGGAAAGGCCAGACAAAGGACCGCCGGTAAGGCAGGTCACCGGACCCGTATTTACCGACGGAGCGAAAACTGAAGTTCCAGTACCGACAATCGCACCACCTATATATTCCGGTCCATTAGGGTTGGTTTTAGACGCTGAAACAAAATAGATATTTGTTAATTTATTTGTTTCAATAAATATAATTATGATAATTTTAATATTATTATAGATTAAGGGTACGTTTTAATATTACCATATGAACAAATTTACATATCCCAGGTTATTTTCTACAATTTTTACTTTTTCAAAAAATATATAGTTTAACCGTCAAGAACCTTACTGGCATTTTTTGGAATATAAAATGAGAATGAGATTTTTTTTTCGTTATTTATCACATTCGGATTTTTCGTTTTTCGGCAAAAAGGTGATGTTATCCTAATTTCAATTATAAATTATATGATTGATTTCCAATAAAACGCGCAATATTTTGACACTTATTTAGTGTTTGTTTGGTTTAAGTTTCTATATATCGACTAATTGCAAAACTGACCAGGGAAAATTTAGGAGGATAAACCCTTTTCGACATGACAGCCGTCCAATGTCCAACACAGCTGGCCAGATTAATGGAAGTTACACGATCGTGACTTCGAGTTTCGGGGAGAAAAAGTAGAGTTAAGTAATATCTTTCTATTGTGGATTAAATCTGATCATATACGAAAATTGAAGACTAAGAATAGCGACAAATTTATTTCACGATTAAAACGTTTTTTTGAGGTCCTGGATACTTTTTCAACCGTTGGAAATCCCGTGAAATATCTTGAACTTAGAAACAATTATTTGATATTATTTTAAATCTTTTTAATCTTTTCCAAACCTTTTGAAAACAATGTTTTATAATTGAGGATTTAAAATTTCGGTGAAAAAATATTATAATATTTTGCCCCTATTATTTCTTTAAAATAATTATTTATTTAGATTGTACCTTCGAGATTTAAAAATTGTTATCCTTTATCAAAGTTCTTATTATATTATTATTTATTTTGAAGTCTTTATTTGCGAAGATTGAAGATTATTCTTCGCGAGAAATGATTAAGCAATGAAGGGAAAGAATAAAGAGATTGAGGAGTAAAAGGGAGACTGTGGATAAGAAGGAAAAAGGATGATCCGTCTTCTGGCTCATTTCTTAATCTTTGAATGTCTCGTGTGAGATACGGCCTAAAGATAACTGATAAAAAAATTTCTTCATGTTCTTCATAATTCCAACTATAGCCAACAATAAGTTTGATATAGAAAGTTCCTTTTTTTCAAACGTTAATATATTTATTTATATAATTCTATAATATTTTAATAATATATTTTGTTAGAGGGGATTTAATTTTGTTGCTCTACTCAGAAAAAACAAGAAAAAAAATTCTACCTCTGTCTGCTGGGATCGAACAAGTTTAATTCTAATTTTTAATAGTTATCATGTAGATGTGTTTGAAATTTAAAAAAATGTATCATTTTTTTAAATTATAATTTTTTTACGTGAAGAGTTCTTAACTAACAAATTTCCATCCCTTTGGGAAAGGATAATGTCGTCTGCTAAGGTAGACTTCCTATATTAGGTGCTAAATTGATGAACGAGTTGTTTGAACAAAAAAAAAAATTTTTCTAGACTACTCGCCTCGAAATTTAATAGAACTTGTCCAAGTTTGTCATTCGTTCGGGAGATTCTTTCTGCTTAATGCGTTCTTTATTCTTCACTCCAATTTTTAAAGTGAAATTTAGCCAAAAAATATTTTAGATTAAAATATTTTTTTCTAAATTATTAACTTTAATTGCTTTCTTTATTTTCCTCTTTTTAAAGCAATTTATCGCAAAATACTTTTAATTTCCGATGAAACTGTATAATATAAAAATACAATTGACAACATTTATCATTTTTTAAAATTTTTTCTGAAAAAAATTTATAAAGCTATCTACAGAACAACTTTTCTTTGCAATTTGACTGAAAAATCAAATTTGATAAGATCCGAGAAAAATTCAAAAGATTGCTGTGGATTTTAAAAATTATTTAAGGTGCAATCATGTGCCTCGAGTTTTTTGAAAATCTTTTACGAAGATTATTAGATTTTTTTAAATCTCCTGATTTTAATAGTTTTTTTGCTCAAAAATTAAAGCAATCATCAAATTTCTTAGAGTCTCTGATGTTGAACTTTTGATTTTAAATAAAAATTGTTATCGTTTATGAAAAATTTCGTTTAAAATAATTCCACTAAAAAAATTCTCAAAAAATGAATATGTTTGTTTTCCTCATCGATCACACATCTGCTTTCTCTTCTGATCTCTCTTTTTCTGCAAGAATAATAATATTTTCTCTTTTTAACTGTATAGATCATGAATTTTTGCGATGGTTGAAATGCAGCTTCCGCTTTACCGAACGTTCATTCAAGCGCATCGTGATCAAACTTATCCGTTCACGCGTTTAAGAGACCCATTGCAAATCATGACAGTTGTAAAAGTTGTTTGACTGTCCGCGATGAATATTACAGTGTCCTAAAATAATCGAAGGTCAAGTTCGTTAGCCAGCGATTTTGGATAAAAATTCAAAAAGTTGGAACACTTAAAAAATTTTTCTGACCACTTTTTTTTTAATTTACAAATTCTATATACGGATATTTGTAGTGCTCAAAAATTTAGGACTGGATAATTAGGCTCCGAACATAAGGCCAAAATATATCATAAAAAATCAGGTCCAAATAATAAGATCAAAAAATGGGTCCCAAATATATGAATTAAAAATAAAGGAAAAAATATAGAACCTGAAAATAAGACTAAAAAATTTAGGGCCAATACGTAAGACCCCAAATATAGGATCACAAAATAAGGCCCAAAAATATCAACCGAAATATCGCATAGGACTTACAATATAGATAAAACTATACAAGAACAAAAATACAAGTTTCAAGAATTTCAAGAATTTACAATAATTCGCAAAATTCACTAGACTTTACTAAAACTTAACTGTTAAAAAATAATATATATATTTGAAAAAGATTTTATTAGGAATTCAATAGAATTGAAAATAAAAAGAATTCAAAGACATTTAAAATTTTCTAATATTTTTCAACTATATAAAGAACTTCATAAACTATACATATATAAATAAACAATGAAATAATACATATTATATGTATAATATTATTTCAATATATGTATTTTTTATTAAAATTTTCTAATAAAAATGTTGTTAGACGTATAATATTTCATCCCAGAAGAAAAGTACCACACTTGTTATAGGAACAGAAACAGAAGTTTTTGAATTGCATTATGTACATGACAGGTGATTGATTTTTTATGCAGATGACGGGGGTGACTGTCGGAAATTATTTGTCGGGAGGATAGATGAGGCTTATAGTCAGTTACCTCTAGGTGGAATCGAGGTGTAATCAGACTGACATATTAGAGTTGATCAAGTGCGAGAGAGAGAGGGGGGGGTGTTGACACCCTTAATTATCTTCTATATATATATATATATATGTATAAGTGATATGATATTCATACTTAACCCTCGAATAACCCCTGCTATCAGTTAAAGCATTAAGTTACGTTTATCTGGTCCTAAATATTTACATTTATGAAAAAAAAATTCTTTTTTTGAAATTTTCAAAATAATCCTTTTTTATTTGTATAAAAATTGAAGTAAGACCAGATAAACATACCTTAGCATATTTTCTTTAATTTTAGAAATTTTCAATTTGATACCTCAATAAATTGCAGAAATAGGTACATGCAATTGAAAATTCATTGTTTTGATTAAAAATGCAACTGTTGCGTTCAAAAATTGCATTTTTTTTTATTGAAAATTAATCGTTTTGTGAAATATGTCCATTTTTTGTTGAAAATGAATTTTTTTTTTGTTGAAAATTCAATTCCAATAAACCCACTAATTCAACCCTCTTCTTCTCTATGATTATATTGTCACGAGTATTTATGCGTTCACGCAAAGGTTACGTTATAGTCGCAATCATGAATTACGACACCAGTCCGGCCTTTCTAGATTCGGTCGAAAGAGTGCTGAAGAAACGGGGACGGTCGTATCGATTCGTGAAGTTTCCCTTTGACTCGCCTACTCACAATATGTTGGTCTTAAACTTAAACCGAGTCTTTTACTCCACCAAAAAATACAGAAATATATGGGCCAGAACTTACATGAGAAATGAAATACCTTCTCTCTTTTATAATTAGAATTAGAGACATTAAAAAAAACTTAGAAATTAAAAAAACTAGGCCTTTTAATATAGTAAAATAATTTTTATCAAAGAAAATTAATTTTTAACCAAAATAATTAAACTTTGAACAAAGTGAATTTTCAACGAAATAACGTAAATGAGGACGGATTTTTAGCAAAATACTTCTCGAATTAAAAAACAAATTAACTCCAAAAATAGTATTACGCGTTTTATAGTATACATAATCTCTAGAGCAACACTCAATTTAGTTAATAGCTTCGACTTATCCGCATATTGGCTTTTAAAGAAAGCTTAGTCGCGTATCACGCAGCTTCTCAGGATTACGTGAATTTCACTTAAAAGCTCATTATAATCGAATTAATAGAAGCAGGCGAGCGCTTCGCGAAGGGTGAGATCACGACACTCATTGCACCAGAACATGCAAACCAAGCCTTATACTTGAAAGCTTTAAAGCTTTTGAATAACCCTCGATCATCCCTCTCCAAGAGTACACAACCCCATTTTCCACTCTTTTACCCTTTAACTTTTCTACCGCTTAACATTCCCGATTCGCACCTAGCTTCAACAACTTGTTGCCAATTTCAACCTTTTTATTCTACATAATCATTCATATAATAAAGAAAATTTACATTTTTGAGTATTAGAGTTGCTCCAGAAGTCTAATCTAATGTAAATTTAAAAAAACAATTTTAGGTCTACTTTTTTAAAAAAATATGTATACAAAGAAAATGGTACATTTGTAAATTCAGCGAATTTTAAACATAAAAATTAATCTATTCATTCAAAAGTTCACCAGTTATTCATATTTAAGTTTATATTTTATTTTTAAAAATCCTAAAAATCTTAAAAGATCTTCGTCGTAACAATCACTTGAAAATTTGAAAAATCAAATAAAATTCCTAGAAACCGCTTGAAATTGCTCTCTAAAAAAAGGGATTTAACGAAATGTTCCGCACGTGAAAATAAATTCAAGATCGCATAACTAGGATGTAAGACCTACTCTATTCACGATTATAACGGATGGACGTTTGTTATTGCTCTACTCATTGGTTGGAATCTCTACAAGTTGTGGGGCGGAGCTTGATGGAGGGTGAATTTTTGCTCAAAATCTGGTTGGATCGTTCTCAACAATAGTTTTCCAGCTAGCCTCTAGCATCACGATTACGGGCCATGGAGTCTGAAAAGATCTGAAATTCTCTATAGGGCGTTCGATCTGCTCCACCCTTCCCAAATGCTTAAGTCGTCATGCTGTCAACCGAATTCCCCGCGATCTATCATATACCTAAACTCGATTTCTTTTTCCAGCCGTTTCGCCATTGCAACAATAATATATATACAGTCGAAAGGAAATCTTGGCGCAGATGTGCTCCCAGCTTATATATTCGCTAATTTAGCTCAAAATTACATATATGCGTATATGTATAGGAGAACATTTTATTTAATCACATATTTGTTCAGAAAAAAATTATTCATTTACCTCATTTTTTTCATTTTAAACGAGGGGATGCTCGCTTGAATTTTCAATATACACCGGATTTTAAGGTTTCAAAATATCTCATCAAGAGATATTTTAGAATGTATTAATTATCAACGCATTACTTATTTGCTGTCAATATTCAAAGGCTACCAGAGAAAATGTAATTAAAGTAGTTTTACGGCACTACACGATATAATCGAAACGAAAGTGAATGTTCGTCACGTTTTTTTTTTCATCATTCATGCGTTTATGTCGTTTCAGCAGTGTTTTACGGCATATTTCGTGATAGCTGCGTATGGAAAAGCTATAAGCAGTTTTATTTCCCTTATATATGCGGCCCTATCAAGGCCCATTGCATTAACCATATTCATTTTCATTAGAAACTATATATGACATCACATTTGCCTGATTCCGGCTTTCTACATTGAGAAAAATTTATAGTAGATCTCACTGTACAATAGTAAATTATGGACAGACTAACAATAAGCTAGCGGTTGTATTTACTAAAATTTGTAGTAGATTCAACCATTCAGTAGTTATTCTTACTACTGCATGGGTAAAATCTACTACAAAGTTTAGTAAATCCAACCGCTAGCTTAGTCTGTCCATAATATACTATTGTACAGTGAGATCTACTATAAATTTTTCTCCGTGTATTATACCTTGTTGGCCTTATATATATATATACGCATATATCTGCGCATTCTAAATCTTAGTCTATATATTAAATTACTCAATTATAGCGACTAATTAGACTGAAGGTAATTTTTTCATAAAAATAAGCATACCCTAAAAATGAGAAACCAGATATCTATAATAATTGTGATTTTTATTGCCACAGCCCTGAACTTGGAAGACTGACCAGTATAAATCGGGGGAGTAAAAACTATAATACCTATAAGCGTGAAGGTATAAGTTGTATGTTGTAAGCAAAATGTCTTGGTGGAGGTGATTATCTGTATATACATATAATATGTAGTACGTATATATATATATAGTGGGCAACTGAGTGGGCATGTTGCATTGCAAGGGCCGGACGCGTGAGTGAGCGGCCGATATCTCCAGAGGGGATCAGAGGATCGCTCGCGTGTTTCCAACGCAAGCTACCCGCCAAAGCCTGGCTAACCCCGCATCCCCCAACCACCCTGAAAGCCACCCCATGTCCACGTGTCTCGCTCACGGTGATTTTCATTTCCGCGGCACTTCACCGCTATAACCTTAACTTAACGCCCGCACCGCAGAGTACACTGTATTTTTCTCAAGAAGCACGCGCATCGACCTGGCCACACTTATAAATTCGACTTTGCTTCCAGAGAATTTATGGCGTCGACGAAAATTGCTCAAGGAAAATTTTATCGGAATTACAAACCACTTATGTATTTTCTCAATTCCTTATTCGCAGAGATAATTTATAATCTTGAAAACTATTTAAATTCTTTGAAATTTATTCTTAAAGGTAAAGAGGTATCATGCTAAAGGGGAATGCTAAAAAGAAATCGTGGTAAAGCCGGGAAATTTATAATAATCGAAAATATCTAATGATAATATTTATTGTGTAAAATGAAAAAATCGAATTTTAATCTGGAAATTTGGATCCAACGCCCTTATTAATCATTTAACTTTAAACGTCTGTTTAATGTTGGAAATCTCAGAGAATTCATTTAAACTCAGACTAGAGTGTTATATGAAACTTAATCGCATATTTAATTGGAGCGAAGAATTGAAATTTTGAAAAGTATCATAAAAATTGCAGGCAATCAGCTTGCGTATAATTTCCATCAGTTAGCAGTACTTATATTGGTGCACGCAACGAGAGCAAGAAACAGTGATATGGAACAATAATATTTACGTAATTGAAGAATCAATAAATATTTTACGAGTGCTATTAAAAGTGTTGATACTTCTTTGAGCATGTTAGGAGTTATACGAAGCTGAAAGAAACAGTAAACCTGCGCGGTGTTGGTAGCTAGCCACGTAATATATATATATATATATATTTGTACACTTGTACAGCTAAGTGCGGCGGATAAAACCCAACAACTAACGAGTACCAAGCCCTATACCCTTATAGAAGTAAGCCATGTATGCCAGTCTACTTTGCCCGCGGAGGCGGCCTCTGATTAAATCTCAAGCTGGTTAATGTTATTATTTTACATGCGCTTGTTCTTCAGCTATTTAGATTCCCGAACATCTAGTAATTACATTATTTTAACAATTCTATATTACCATAAATTTCATTCAATTCTAATTTTAATTCTATAATCAAATCCGGATAAGTCGAAATAAGAATTGCAATATTTTCTTAGGAATTTTTGCCAAAAAGTTTGGCAATTGATTTAGAAATTTCACGCCTGCCAAGCACTGAGGAAATAATCTGGCAAGAGGCTGCAGACCTGTAGTTTTGGTATATTTTCAAATAGAGTAGGTATATTTTCGGATTCTATGAATTCTTGGGCTTAGGAAGTCAATCCGTTGAGCACACAAGATCATCTGCTTTATTCGGTAACAACCCCTGTTGAGAACACATTATGCAATTCAAATATTATTCAAAGGCTAAAAGCCAGAAGGCCCCGCAGATGATGTAAGACGCAAGAGGGTCGAAAGAGTGCCGTATGATGTTACCTGAAGGGTGGATCCCTTATAAATTTGCGTCTATATATATATATATATATATATATATA
>UCOK01015625.1:0-44518 GCA_900474325.1 Synergus umbraculus | reverse complement strand
ACCGTAATCTGAGCGGTCGTCACAGAAAACGTACAAAAAACTTAGAAAAGTCATAAAATTCGAGGATCGAATTTTGAAGCAATCCAGAGACTGTCCTTCGCCAAAGAAAGGATTTCTGTTTAGTTTATGATCTGAGAAAGTTGAGAGATGAAAATTTATGCTTTTTCAAGGTGGTCTGTTTCGAACCTCTCAAGTTTACAGTTTGCAGATGTTGTTAATCCCATGGACGTGACTTGCGTGCATTTTAGTTTACATTTATAATTTTCTACTTTCCAAAACGTTCCGTGGGAAAGTTTCTATTCTATTTCTAAATAATTTCCTATTTCTAATAAACGTACATTTGAATTACTATATGAATTTGCTCTTATATAAGTTTGAATTATCCGCGCTAGTCGGTAAGGTAGATTTCGCGCTACAGAGACCGATTATAGTTAGAAGTAAAACGTGTGCAGCTGCATACGTTACACTATCATTGGCTCTTCGTTTTGTATTTTGCGCCTGCATGAGATTTCACCTTTATTGTTAAAGTTCGACCTGTGAACTAGACTTTAAGAATATTTGTAGATGTCAGGTCGATCGTTTTGAAAAATCGAACGTCTTTATCGGCTCTAAGTAGGAGTTTTTTCCGTGTCAGTCATTTCGGAGAAAATTTTTCTGATTTGACCGATTTGAGTGACATAAAAAATGGCATCGCTTTGCAGTCGAATTCTTGTGAGAAATTCTCGACGAGCATTTTCTTTCTCATCTGTTCGACGTAACGACAAATGTAAATATCACTTACATCAATTAGAACCTTAACCTAGGGCATAGAAAAATTTTTTCTTGTTTCCTTTTGTCACATTACGTAACGTGGGTTAACATTATTTTCGGAGGATTCTTTAGGTTTTAAATATTTTATGAAGGGATGAGGTTATTTTATATTGACAAGTTTCTTTTTCTATAGTTCCTGACCCAGTCGAACACGCCACTGGTCTTGAAAAGAAGGAATTGCTTGCTCACTTGGCTGGCGACAATGTAAGTTTTTGGTGATTTCTTTTCGTCCAGATTTATCTTCATCGATTTCTCGTCATTCCATTTATCTAGAGCTGGATATTCAAAATTAGTATATTTTATTTCATCCTGGTAGAGAATATAAAGTCTGACCTTGATGAAATCATCTGCCCAATTTTATTCCATTTATAATATCGAAACACTCTTTATTAAAATCCATATTGATTTTCATTTATCGTAATTGTTGTTTGGCGTGATTTGAAATTCAGACAAGTCTATCATTTTTGCAGTATGTTATTTTAAATTTCACAGATTTTATCATGTATAAAAATTTATTACTTTTTCAACATCATGATGTACATATATATAAAATTGGAGCTATACAGATTCCTAGTTCTTGGATTCAAGCCTATGTTTTTGGTGTTGAATAACACTTTGAGTTTACTCATTTCGTATAACCTTTCATCGTCATTAGAATTTTCACATTTCATCTCTTATTTATTACAAATTTGTTTGTATAAAGTAGTGTGTACATTTTTGAGTTAACTTTTTTGGGTATTGGAAGAGGATGGAGGTTTTGAGATAGACATTAAATTATAATCATGTACCAGGTTTTTGATCTATCTAATTTTTTATGCTTTCATTTTTGAATGTTTCCAACTCGATTCGAAAATTTCTACGGGTCAATTTGTATTTCTGGTATTTGAATTTTATAGATAGAATTAGCTTCATTATATTGAAATTTCCTGTGTATGATTCCAGGATCCCTTTATGATGGGCGAAATTAAAAAGCGTGAGACAACGAAAGACAATCCCATACTTATTCCTAGTGCTTTCGATAGTCGAATCATTGGCTGTATTTGCGAGGAAGAACAAACTTATGTTTGTTGGATGTGGGTGCACGCCGGTCCACCCAGGCGTTGCGAATGTGGATACTGGTTTAAACTCGTTCACAAGACGCCGATCACGGCACAATAATTAAATAAAGATTACATTACATAGTAAATTGTTCGAAAGTTTTACTTAGAAATGCCTTACGGTTAACAAAAATAAAGATACACATCCATCAATAATTTTCATGTAAATATGATTTAACCTATAAATAAAACCAACCGAAGGACAATTCAAGAAATAATTCCTCAAATTTCTTCTTAATTTAAACTTTATTTGATATCGATACATTTAAAACTGTGTTTTTTTTTGTACAAAAAGTTATAAATTAGTTTTTCTACAAAAGAAACGAGGCACGAGTTTCTTATGTAGTTCCAGTCCATTTTACATTAGAATAATTTTTATTATCACGACTCAACTTCAGTTAATTGAAGAACGAGACAAAGGTAAACAATAACTATAATGCTTTTAATTCATAGGAATTTATGCAATAAAAAAACTCTTTAAAAGGCGAATTCTCACATGTTTCAAAAATCTAACTTGACTAATACTAGTCATAAGTTTTTGAGCTTGATAAAAAGATTTGGAACAAAATTTCCCTTTCAATTTTTACTAAGTTTCTCTAAATCCAAGACTTTTTGAAAGAGAGATACTAACATTTATAATTTAATAAATTTATAACATTTTTTATAATCATGAATTTGACTAACGAAAGTATATCCACATAGATAATTAATATTTAAAAATCTGTATTACTTTGATGCCTTTTAAAATTCATGTCGAGTTTTGCTTCTCCCAGTACTATAGATAAAATTCATTATTCACAAATAATTTGGTGTTTCATTTACTGCTGAAAAATCTCTTCCTTCTTTTCTTGATTTATTGTATTATCGCAGGATTCTTGTTGGTCAATTTTCAAAATGCTGTGGTCTGGTTTCTCATTTGAAAATCTTTTTTCAGTGGCACTTAAATCTTGGGCAATTTCTTCAGGCACAGGTTCACTTATAACAGGAATTGATTCTGGCTTCTTTTTTAACTGTCCTACTATACTTACATAATTCGAAGGAATTAGTCCCACGTTTATGCTGTCGGTTGCTATCCACCAACCTGGCAAATTCTTTGGCTGCACAGCCTGTGGAGCAAGCCAGAGTTTCTGACCAGTCTTTAAACTCAATTCTTCGCTAGAACCAGCGGTAAAGTTATATAAAGCTGTAGCTGTGTACAATGGCTCATTGTATTTCACCCAATCTTTCGGATTGTTCGCTGAAATTGATTTCAAAATCTAGTATAAGAATGATTTATTTTTAACTTTATTCTAAATAATGTATTGAAAAAGCCCCGCCTTAAAAGTATCAAAGAAATTATATAAATTTTATCATTGTTTTTACCTTCAACACTGGTATTTTTGTTGCTACTGACTAATTTATGAACTAAATATGGAGCAGCGACTAGCAAGCTTAGGAACATGTAGATGGGCCAAGTAGCAGGTCCAGTTTCAGTTCCCGTACCACTTATTACTTCGGATATAGTTTGATTCCATGCGAATTCATTATTAAGATCTTGGCCTCGCAAACCTAAAGAAGAAAATGTCGGTTTTAATGAAAAATCAAGATTTAAGAATTCAAAAAAAAAAGTGGTTATTATTTAATGAACTTACCAATTAAGCATTTTGCTTTCCAATAAATCCATCTTATAAAACGTATTAGGAAAAAACTGCTTAAAAAGTGTCCAAACATTGCCCGTAATTTCCCCATGTTCTCAGCAACGCCTAAGATTGCTCTGAAAGAACTTGTCATTGCAAAAAATGTCGATTCTAACATCTCTGTAACCGATGAAAATGTGTGAACCATCGCCTGAATCGATTGAAAAGCTGGCCTGGTACTTTCTTCTGCATATTGCACGAATCTGAAAAAAGAAAAGTACATTTTAAATTGGAATTTCTTAAGATTAAAAAATTATGTATAATTAAAGAATTCAAGTTTGAATAATTTAAAGCTGACATAATATATACGCAAGCCTTCAAGGGAGATAGCAATAGCAAAAAATGCATAAAAAAGATGAATTACGGAAAAACAAACCTGTTTTCGACATCTCCACTAGGACCTCCATATTGTCCTCTACTGTATGGTGAATATCCATAAGACCCTCCGTATGATCCGTATCCTCCACTATACGGTCCATAACCACCGAGGGAACCATAATTTCCATAACCTCTGTAACCCATACTTCCCATTCCATATCCTCCTAAATAAGAAGAACCAAGCCCTGGGTAATTATTATAACTCTGATAAGAAGAACTTGTTGGACGTGGTGGTATTGGAGGTGGAATTACTGGTTGAACGTTCGATCCTACAATTTGTGGTCCGGATCCACTGCGCAAACATTTAGATATGTAAAAAAATACTAAATTATTTACCACATTACACAAAACAATTTAATGATTCTCCAAAGTACCTTGTGAAGACAGTGGGCGAGTTTCTAAAGGTGTTTGTGTTGATCGTGTTTGATCGCTGTTGATTCATTTTTGATAAGAATTAAAATCCTTGTAAGTAATTTGCTGTAATGAAAGTGCACTATTTGACAAAAAAATATTATCGTCGTAGCTGCTACTTTATGCGACTTATTTACTTTTTATAGATGTTATCTAAAGCGATCAAAGGTTAATATTTTTCCATTAACATGTTCGTGACGATTCATTAACGCAGACAAAATTTCCAGTGAACTGTCACTATGGACAACTATAGGAGGACTATGTACTATACATGTACTGCAAACATATACAAATCAGCTGTGGGACTCCGATGCCGTGAAAGTTTTCGAATTCGAACGGACCTCTCTTTCTAACGCCTTAGGATAGAAAGAGAGGTCCGTTCGAATTCGAAATACGGGGCTGCCTGCGCGCGCAGCACGTGTTGGCTTCCTGCTGGAGAAATTCTGCAATTGACAGTAATTTGGCGCGCGATTCAAAATCAAATTGAATGAACCAATGGAAGAATTTCTCCATCCAGGTTTGAGAGATACAAATTTATCTAATTCACCAATCCCCGATTTGCGCGGGATTTTCAAATTTCAAAATTAATTAAGGTTAATTTACATATATCATTTATTTAAAGGCAATATATCTCAAAGTTTTTACTTTTAATACTTTTAACATAGATCGAAGAGTGTGAAATTCAATATCAAAATGTTGTTTCATTTTACGCGAAAAGTATGAAAATTAGACATTTTTTCGCTCAATATCCATCATTACATTTTTTTTTAATGAGTAAGCTTATGAGCAAGAAAATATCAATTTTGTATAATATTTGTTAATTAAAATAAAGAGATCGCATTTTGGAGTTAGAACTTGCTCATTTTTTCTATTTGAAATTCGCGGTCAAATTTTTGAACTGTTTAAACTGCATCAATTTTGAGATTTTGACATTTTTATCAGAGGGCGCTGCGTGGGAACGAAGCGTTTGTGAATCGAAGAGCGTTTTTTGGGGAACAGGACTAAGTGTTTTTTTTGTGTCCCGTTGTTCTCTCGCCGGAAATAGTTTAATTGCTTGATTAATCGTTTGGCAGTCGTTAATCGGTTTGTGATTTAGTTTCCAATCAATATTGTGAAGCCTGTTTTACGAGACGTGTGCAACTTCCTATTTATCTCATCTACCACCGTTTTCGTTCTCTTGTAAATACTTTGTAAGTACACCACAAAATCTATAAAAATATGTCTACATACCAATTGCATTAGAGAAATATTTTACTACTTTGATATCAATTGTAATATATTCTCGTTCAATGTGTGCTTTGTTGGTTATAAAACTTTAGGTTTATGAGGTTACTTCGAGAAGTCATCTTATGTCAAATACATCAATCTTTTATGATTACGAACCACATTTATGTCTATTTTTATCTTCAGTGTATATTCTAGACTATATTTTCGTTTGTTTTTGTATTTTTGAGACTATATTTCTTTTAACTTAGAGATGCTTAGAGAATAAATCAAATAATAAGGACTTTCATAGCGGGTCAATGACTTCTCTAGAAAATTAATCCGATCGTTTTTTTTTAAAGAGATAATTTGACTGCTTTAATTGATTTTTAATGTCATTGTATTATTCAATCAATTTTATTTCTGAATTATGTAGATAAATTTTATGTAAATTGAGTTTCTTGGTGAAATAACATATTTGCAATTTTTAAAGCATTTTTTCACATTATTCTACATATAATTTTCTATGAAACAAGAAATTGCAAATTAAGTGATTTTTGAAGCTACCAAATACAGAATGTCATTGTTAAGCCTTTGACTCTTTAAAATTTATAATATTAAAAAAAAACAAGTAATGAAACTATTTGTAAATTCTAAATACAGGTAAGTAACTGCTTTTTAATTATTTAATTTGACATTACATATTTTGCTGAAAGCTTTGTTATTGAAATATTTTTCTTACAAAGCCTTTACAATGCCCATGAAAAGGATCTTAAGTTTAAGAATCAGTTCTTTATACCTGGATTGTGATTCATGTTAGGTATTTCAATAATGGAAGGAGGAGGAGTGTTGACCGCGGAGCGCAGTCCAGCCCGTGCTAATTTGCACGTTGCTTTTACTGAGAAAGGAGAAGTAAAAGAAAGACGAGAAAAGTTTCTCACAGCCAAGTACGGGTCACATCAAATGTCTCTTATTAGGAAGAGACTCGCAGTAGAAATGTGGTTATTTGATGAACTGCAAAAGTTGTATGAGACAGTGGTAAGCCATGACATATTCTTATTCTGAAATAATTTTTTGTAAAATATGAAATATCTCAATGTCATTAGAGATCTAAAGAATTGTTCTCTAGCTGTGCCCGAAAATATATTATAGGGTGGTCGCTGGACCGGGAATCCGGGATATGACAATGAATTAATTTTGTGACTAGAAAAGTTTTAAATTCTAATGTAGTTGAAAAATTTATCCTAGTTCAGTTTAAAATTTATTATAAATGCTACGATTCCAATTTAAACTGATAAAATTCTCAAATTTTTTGTAGCTTGCAGTTGATATTTTATATTTTTCTAATGTTCTGAATCTCGTAATTTGTTCTAATTTTTTTTAATATTAAGTACTACAAATTTTTGTGAATTTCCAGAATGAGACCGGGAAAGGCCGGGAAGTTGAAGTAGACATCGACGAAATTTTGGATATGGATAACGATGATGTTAGACGAAGTTTCTTGCAGGTAACTTTAGAATCTTAATCATATCTTGTACTTAATTATACTGTAACAAAGTTCAAGCCTTAAATCAATGTTTACAGGAACTTCTCGTTGATGCTAAAAAACCACCTCACGACGTAAAAGTAAGTAATAAACAGAGAAGACACTTTTATTAGTATAAAAAAAGATAATGGTCTTAAAATTAAAGCATAATAGATTCACACTTAAGAAAATTATACTTACTTTTCAGAAATTCATCAATGACCTGCTCGAGAAAGCAAAGACTCTGTGAGGAGTTAACATCGACTATGAGACCTTTATAACGAACCACAAACATTGCGCACTTTTCAAAACATCACGGCCTTTCGACCGAGTCTCGAGTCTGAACGTCTAAGACACGCCGATGGTAAACAAATGGATGTTACAAATAATTGAACCGACCTCGTCTAGGAAAGGAAACTTAATCGTGCTAAGGAATAAGTATCATTCTCTGGTTCGACAAAATTTTATTCGAATACGCATTATTTCATATTGAAAACAGAGGTCAGTACTTGTGTCGAATCATCGAACTATTTAACGATGTTTCTAGAATTAATTTCTGTGCGCATCTCATAATAAACACCGAAGCTGCTATTATACAAACTGCCTAATCCAGAAACGAAAAGTGGATCCTCAAAAAGTTAGAAGGTCGACATTAGAACGATAAAAATTAAGGCCAGTAAAACAACCCCGCGCAACGATTTTTTTCCACCCGCATGAGTCGGAAAAATGACTTCTCGTTCCAAGTAGAACTTATCGAGAGACACATGTGAGATTAAATATTATTCTTGTAATTATCCTCGACACAGACTTGCCAATAATTCGTTATAATAGAAGGTACAAATCATAACGAGCAGTAAGAGTCAGTTTTAATTCATACTCTATATCGTGTTAAGTGTTCTCTTAGGTATGTTAACAAATCAAAACTAGTTTGGCAGTAAAGTTTTAAGTAGTGGCACTTTTACGTCTTAAGTTTCTATTCATTAATCTCAAGACCATCGGTCTACTTAAGTTACGAACACCGTCGTATAATATTACTTCCATTAATATAGTTCAGTGCGAATGAAGTGCCAAATAGCTCATATTTAACGTAACAAAAAACACCAGAACTTTACACTTCCACATCAGAAGCTTTCATCGTTAGGTCGGTAGGATTATCATCTTATATCATTCTCATATCATCGTTGAAGTCGATTTATGGTGTAAAGAATTTAACTTAAAGTACTGCATTCCCGAAGAAAAGATCTCAAAGGTGTATAGGCGATTTTATTTCTTTCTAAAATTGGTACTTAACATTTTGCATTTCAAGTAGTGTTTGTCCATCATCATACTTTCGTAAATGACAAAAATTGAATGGACAAACACTAGTGTCTTTGCCACATACCAAATTGGTACTTAAGGAAAGTGAAAGTAATTTTACCTGGCTCATTGTCATGGAATATAAGACTTTTCAAAACCGTCCGTTTTTTAATCCACTAAATTTTTATTCTTCATATTCAAGATACAGATCTTTATTTTATAAAATGGGAATCCAAACTCTTTGATGAAATCTCCGAAATCGACAATTGCTGCAAAGCCTTTATAGATCTTCATTTTTAGATGAAATTAATCATTCCCGAACATGTATATCACATATCTTGATTATAGCACAGCATATCCGGTTCTCGAAAAGTAGGCTAAATGCGTCATTATTTTGGATTTGGTACTATGGAAATTACCTTTACGGAAATTCTGGTGCTGTTCCTTTCTAGGAATGCAATTGCGTGAAGTGCTCGAATATCTTAGATTATTTGTTGAAAGTTTTCGTTAGTTTATTGCTAATTGAACGTTTTTCAAATTCTATTTATGCCCCTTGTTAGTTGAATTTGCAAAAAAAGTTTGCGTAGACTCCCATTTTAAGGGACAATGTTTTGGGTATGATCCTGATTGAAGTTAGTACAGTGACCTAGTACATTTCTTCTCGGGGTAAAACGTACGTATTAAAAACGTGGTAGGTAATAAAAAAATTCAGAAAGAGTTTAACTCGAGTCATCGTGAGCTTCGCTTTCGTCCCTTGTTCTGTCATTTAATGATATTAATGGCTTTCTAACAAGTAGAATTAATTAATTTAATGAATATAAAATTTGAAGTGCTTGAGAAACACATTTGCACAATTTTCTTTCAAGATTTCAATGTAATTGAATTGTTTTTATTTTATCAGTTTCTCAAATCGAGTTAGTTCAGTGTCATTTTAAATACTGGAAAATTTTGTGATTTGTGATCTATTTTAAAAGTTAAGGGACATTAATTATAGCTGAGTGTAAGAGAACACTGGACCAGCCCAAAGATCAATCTATACTCTAGAGCAAATTGAATATTGAACACGCTTCCTTTTATATAAGTGGTATTTTTATTTACTGTGCATGATTTCTTGTGCATTTCTGCATTTATCTTATGTTATCAACGTGTACTGGCCGGCAGTGACATAGGAAACTTGACAAAATTTGTTTAGAATTAACCAAAAGAGATGCAAAAAATAGTAATGATTGTAGATTTTCGTTTCGAAGGAAAAACAGTTTACTGTAGGGTGTTTTGATTTTTTGTCATCTTCCTATTTATGTCACTGTGCATTTATAATGTGTAATTTAAATTATGTTCGGGCATTATCGAGGGGTATGTAACTTTTACAATCAAGAAGATAAACAGTTTATTGCAATAAGAGTTTTTGTAATCAATCAATTCTAAATTGATAAAAATAAAATTATTCAGATATCAAAGCTATAAATTAAAAATAAAATCTATGCAATTTTTAGAGCTTCATAGTTCATATCATTTTATGTACCCCTCGGGCATTAATAATATATACTTAGATAATAGGTAGAGTTCCAAAGTTAACAACGAGACTTACAGTTAAAATTTCACTGGGATGATAATTTTTTATGATGATGATGATGATGATTTTTGGATAAGAATAGAATTTTAAGTTTTATTATTACTTACATACCTGAAATTTGAAAATTCTCAGTTAGAATAAACTCTAGATGTATACATTTCTTGTTTCTTGACAAGATTGTACAAATACGAACATTTCACAAATACTTCAAAACAATTGTGGTTTACAAGCTGCTTAATTTTTATATACTTTCGAGTTTTGTACGCAGCTTTGTACGGTGCGACACGTTGACTGCCATGTTTTAAAACAAAAATACCCTCTACAATTTTATTGATAATTTTAATACGGCGCTCACAGAGCTTCAAAGACTTATTTTTTAATGTCACATATCTAAACTTTACTAAAGTCTTTCTAACAGAGAAATAGGACTGGTTGATTGTCTTCGTTTTATTTTAATCTATCATAGTATTAATACAATAATTAAGAGTTCTCGTTTTCCAATTTGCAGTATTACAGTAATTTTAAAAATCTGGAAAACTACGAATCAGAATTTTATATTTAAACTCAAGATTAAAATGATTTAGGGTTGAAATTAATTCTAGATAATTTTGATTACGAAAGTAAAATAAACTTCACCACTTGATATAAATTCGACATTAACACTTTGAACTGCTCAATTACATATTAAGGACAAAATAGACATAAGGCATTCCTTGGCAGTTAACGTGTGGGAACCTCGTTCTATGCTTGTTGCTCAAGAATAAAAAAAAAAAAAAAAGAATAATTAATTTTCAGGATTGCAAACTGAAGCCTCTTCTTTAATTTGTCGTATGAAAGTCATCGTGTATCTGTGTCTGTTAATAATAATAATTATTATTATTCCTCATTAAGCTCAAGGAAATTCAGCCTGATATTATTTTTTCTCAATAGTAATTTGTAGATGCAAGTATTTTTAAAAATTGCTTGATCTTCTCGCTGAAAATAAATTTTCTCAAAGAAGAAATGATTTTAGGCTGGATTCTTTCCACTCTAATTATGTATTATACTGATTGATCGTGTGGCAATTATAAATTTAAATAACAATCATTGTAGCACCTTAGGTCTCGAAAGTTATGGGAGAAAGAGCACATATAGATTTCAGCTTCGTCACGTTTCATGCCTTAAAAACATCGCATTTATATACATATAATCGATATAGTAAATTTAAAAGGAATGGCTGCAAAACTTCTGCATTTTTCAAAAATTCTACTGATGAACGGGGATTTAACTTGTTTTACGAGCAATTAACGTTTGTTGCACAAAAGGCTCGACATACCCTCGTAGATTTTCTAACTATCATTGCAACTATGATTGTTCTGTGATATAAAAATTTGATTCTTTGGCGCTTACTTGTGAGTAGAGGGAAGAAGTTGAAGTATTGCAACCAAAGAATAAGTGTACTAAAATTAATAAAAGCGTAGAATAAAGTAATATCGCAAACGTACATTTACTTTGATAGTCAGTATGGCTAGTTGTGAACAAGTCGTATTTTCTGATTTTTATACGTGTGTGTATGCCTGTGAAGCATATAAAAAAATTCAAGTAAACATTATACAGATATATCATTGTAAATGTGTGTATTTTAGATTGTGGAACAAAAGAAAGAGGAGTTGCTCTTACTTTATATTTGTTAAACCGAAAACTAGTGGTGTACACTTGTCAATGAAAAAATTATAAGTTCAATTTTATGCGAAATTAATAGTTGCAATACGTAATAATAAACCGAGAAAAGAATCTGATATGTGACTTTGTATTTTCCTGATACTTGTTAAAATTTTTCTAGTGAAAACATTTTTAGATCTGTTTTATTTTTATTAATTTCCAGATTCTCAAGTCTAATACCTTCGGATCAATTTTTTCTAATTTTTGTTTCTAAACTAAATACATTATAAGATCTTTATATTATTAATAATAATGTAAAATTTTCACTTAATCTAAATTTTGATTATTCACTATTTTAAAGACATATCTAAAAACATATTCAATGTTTTTTTTTATTAGTACATATTATTATTAATGTAACAGAAAGAGTTACATGAACGATAAGACCTCTATTTCGTCTACATTTATATTGTAAATTGATGCATACAACCGCATGTTTGTTATAAAAAATATAAATTAATTAAAAAGATAAAAGCCTCACAGAGTACCTATACGGGGAAAATATACGGTATAAATATGGTACCTTTTTGTGGCTCATATTCATTCATATTGTTTTGAGCAACAAAAATTTTTATCTGTATATTTCAATACAAAAATAACTTCCATATTTTTTTATTATTATTATAAATACTGACTTTTTAACCTATAGAATTACGCATTAAAAATTACAAATAATTAAATTTGACATGCTAAAAAATATTATGCATTTCAAATTACGCGCGAATAGCAACCAATCAGATACCGAGTGCAACGCATGCGCATTACTATACGGGACTTGCAATTTGCAGTTGCAATTTTGCCTTTTGGAGCAGATCATATAGTTGTTGAGAGGAGCAGTTAACTGAAAAACAGAGTCTGGAATTAGATTACGCTATTTTTTTTCGTAAAATTTGTTGTTAAATTAATGATAAATTGCATTGGACTATCGCCTAAGCATGGATGACGATGCACGTACAATTTGGTGTGGAAATTTGAGTGAAAAACTTACGGAAGAAATTCTGTATGAGTTGTTTTTACAGGTAACTTTTTAAATTTGTTTATATTAGTTAATATCTCTCTTATCTGCTTGTTTTGTTTTGCTTAGTACCTGAGATTTTAGATGTTTAGTTTTTCTAGGTTTACTAGTAACATACATATTGAACAAAAGATTGCACGAGACTTTGGAAAGTTTTGTTGCATCACTTTTGTGGCTTTTGTGTTTACAAAATATAACCTAAACATTCACTGCTTGTTTGACTAAATTTTATTAAAATGTCACATTCAATTGTTAAACAGACTATTCAAGTTAACTTTTAACATTAACATTATTTTATTGTTTCTAGTATTTGACTTATCTAATCCAAATTTAATTATCTCTTCTAGGGAGGACCGCTTCAAAAAGTGAATATTCCAAAGGACCGAGATGGAAAACAGCGATCATTCGGTTTCGTAACGTACAAGCATGTGAGTTCAGTGCCATACGCTATAGATTTATTCAATGGTACACTCTTGTTTAACCGGGCGATACATTTGAAATCGAGGATTAACGTAGAACCACCACAGATACCTCCAGAGCAAAATTTTGCCCTCAACGATTTAATACAGTTGGGAAATCAAATGCTTATCGGTAACTGTATGCCAAATGTAGGAATGGGTTTCAATAATCCTTACCCTCAACAACTTATGTATCCAAGTCAGCACCTCGGTGTTTCTGCTCCCAATAATTATAACGACGACAGGAGATCTCAAAGATCTCATCCTTACCACCGTGAACAAGATTATAGAGTTAGGCATGAAAATAGGAATCATTCACGTGATACAAGAAGAGAACGCGTTTCTTTTCAAAGAGACAAGTACAGAGACGGTTCTAGAAATAGTCGACATGACAGAAGTAATTGTCGAAATTGAATTATATCGTTTACAGAAAATTATTTTTCATCGAATGTTTGTTCCACGTTTTTCTTCAAATTAATTGGTTAGAATTTGAAATTCTTCTTGTTTCCACCTTTGTGAAGATTTTGTATTTGACAATAATCGTTAAGAGTGAGAATATTCACTTGGATAACAAGAAATAATTTTTATAATCAACCTTAAGATTGGAGGTTAGGGAAAGTTGAGTATTTTTTTTAGATTTAAATCAATTTTACGAAAGTATAGACTTTCTCTGATCTTTAGTTTCCGAAGGTTTAAGGGGAAACATGATGTCGAATTTTCAATTTATGAATAAGAATTCTTTCTCATTCCCTAAATTAATCATTGCAATCTACTTTATGTTATGAAAAACATCAAACTTTATTTAGATTTATAATTTTAAGAACGTTTTCTTTTTGAATGAACGTTCATGTTTACAAATAATTAATATTAATCAGATAAAGTTCGTAAATTTATTCAAATATCTTCGATTTAAAGGTATATAGATTGTCAGACAATGAAATTTGCTGCGCAAAGAAATTTCAAATAAAATGAAGTTATTTTTCACTAATGTCTTTGTGGAAGATTTATGTAATCAAAAAATACGGAGTGTCAGGATTACAGATCAAAAGTTTTTCCCGAAGATTGTATTTTGCGTTGTATTTTATATTTTTCAAATTTATGCTTCTTTGAATTTGACAAACGCTGAAATATCTGCTATCATCTACAACTTTGAGTCTATCTATTCGTTCAATTCCTAGGTTTTATGTTAAGATCCAGTTATAAAGACATCTAGTTTTAAAAAAGAAGTTTAGAACGATTTTTCCTACAGATAAGTTCACAATATCTCTGGAAATTAAATAAGTTAGTTCTAATACAAACGATGGAAATTTTGATGATTTATACTTCAAGATAGGAACAATGTTTATTTTCCTTTTTCTTGGGTGGATAAGTATTTGTGGAAAATTTGTCGAAAATTATATTTCCTTAATCTAGTCGAATTCGCAAGAAAGTATGAATATGAGGCATGTTTCGAAAAATGATATCTGGGTTCTAAAACGTATTTGTTTTAGAACAATATTTATCGACCAATTCGAGAATGGAAATCATTTTTAGGGTCAAGTTTGTGTAATTATCGCCGTTGTTGCAACGCATGATATTGTCGAAAATCCTCTCTTCGTGGGTGAGTTTAGTTCTCCATGTTTCTCTGATTGATTTTCAGGCTAAGTAGTGCTAAGGTTCTGCTAAAATTGAGTTGAATAATTTTTAGCTTTGAACCTTGGTTTAAATACGTTTGTAAGCCTGGTGAATCACTTATATACATATATACTTTTTTTAGGAAAAAGATGGAAAAATAATTGTATAATATTTTATAATATATTATTCAAAAATAAATCTTGGACTTTGTATACACGATATAAAAAAATTGATTCAAAAATATCTTATGTACGAAAGAGGAAAACATCAAAGACGGAACACTTGTGAGATAATAGCGCTAATGAATCTTTTTTAGTTTGTCGGAGTAATCGTGCCGCTTTTTCTGCAATCATTATAACAGCTGCGTTGATATTTCCACTAGGCAGGACTGGAAGTACAGAAGCGTCGACAACATACAAATTTTTTGTTTTGTAAACTCTGCAAACAAATTTTTTATTACTTATAACTTCTTTTTTTAGTTGAATAATCATTTTTTTCTTTATTTTAATGAATCCTCTTTAATAAATTAAATTAATTAAGTTACCGAAATGATTCATCCACAACTTTTCCGATACTAGAAGTACCTACAGGATGATAACAAGTCAAAGTCAAATGACGAACGTAGCATTGCCAATACTCGTCACTATCAAAATTTTTATCTTCGCAGCCAGGAAAAGGTTTTCGATAGAGAGTCGCTCCAATTTCTTTCATGGCTTTTGTATTGAGCAATTTTTTAACAAATTTAATCCCTAAAATAAAATAAAATTTTAAGACTTGAAATACTTCATTAAAGAGGCTTAAATTTTTATATATAACATTACCATCGATTAGGATTCGAATGTCATCTTCGTTTGATAAATATTTTGGATCGATGATAGGAGAATCTCGAGGATCTTTACTTCGAAGTTTAATTTCTCCTAAACTTTTTGGATGCAATAAAACTGGTCCTAAGGTAACTGCATTTTTGTAAGCCAGAGGTGTAAAATATTCTTCAAAGACCTGGAAATTCAAAAGGAGACGTAATTAATTTATTTAATAATAGATATCACTTTTTGATTATTTAATAAATATTTGAATTAATAAGTAATAGATTTTTAAAATAAATGTTTAACCTGATCTGAAATTCCCATAGCTTTTCTCCAAGCATAGCCATTATCTTGCGAAATTCCAATAGGCATCACCATTAACTCCAAATCAGGAGCCGCAGATTTGTTTTTTTGAAGAGAGCTGTGAAATGTTCCAACAACATCGACACCATTAAAACTCCATATACCTAATAAATTAAAAAAATATTTTAGTTCTTTATTTTTGCCATTAAAAAAACTAATGAAAAACTAATTATTTGAAATTAATTCTATGTTAAACTCTATCATTAGATATGAACCTTTATGGTATAAAAAGTATTCCAACATCGAAAAAGGATTTAAAACATCAATAAGACTAATTGGCTGACTGGAATTAAGTGTTATTAAATCAATCCCAGTTATTATGTGATCCTTCAAGTTTTGACCCACTGGTAATTCTGTCACAATGTCAATCTAGATGATGAGGAAGTTTTTAAATTATTTATTTATTTAAAACACTTATTGAAATATTAATTGTTTATTACTTGGTTGTAAACTTATAATTGTTGTTACCTTCAAGTCTTTTAAATGTTTTTTTGGTCCAACCCCAGAAAGCATTAAAATTTGCGGAGTGCCAATGGCCCCTGCACTTAAAATAACTCCTTTCGTTGCAAAAGCTTTGAAACTTTTCTTTAGTTTCGAAAATTCAATTCCCACCGCTTTCTTTGATTCAAATAGAACCTTGAGAATAAAATTTCATTTTAAAAATATATTCTTTTTACTTTGCTACTTGTGATTTTGTTTTTAAATCGATATATCTGGACTAAAAATCCTTACTCTGTTAACATGGGCGTTGGTTACGATTGATAATTCCTTTTTACTTTTTAGTTCAAAAATACGGTCAGAACTCCACCGTTCACCATTTTTCATAAACACTTTCGCTTGCATGAAGCCTGAGTTAAAAAAGATTCATTAAAAAATTTGAAAACTTATTTAAAACTTAAAACATTGTAAGTTTTTTTCAAAATTAATTTAAATTAAATATTCTTGAGTTTCCATTTTTATTTACCAGTAGAATTTCCTTTATTTATATCTACTATTGGGTGTTCCATTTCATCAACACCTTTTAGAACAGCTTCTGCAAGATTTGAAGACCACCTCAAATCATCTACATTTAAAATTCCATCTTCAACAATTGACTCTGGTGGAATTTGAAAACATAATTAGGAAAGGGTAACTTTTTACGAGAATTTTTCGATGGATAGGAAGTTATTTAGATACCTTCATAATCTGGAAACCATTCTTCAAAATCGTAAGGATGTCCTCGAACATACACCATATAATTTAATCGACTAGTTCCTCCAAAAATTTTACCTCTAGGCCAAATGCTTTGCTGTAGAAAAAAAGGTGTTAATATCTTCTTTAGTTGCATCCCGATTAAACTAGATATTTTAAAAATAATTTCGATTAACCTACATTATTAATTAATCCTTTACAGGCTTGAATTTGAGGGGTTGTAACATATCGCCAATCATAGACACTTTGCTGAAGGGCAGGAGTGATAACTGGTATATTTAACAAAAAAGGATGCATTCCACCAGCTTCAATCAATAAAATTTTATGCCCATCTTCCAATAATCTTGATGTAATAACCGACCCCGCACTTCCAGCTCCCACTTAAATGTGAAATATTTTTTTATCATACAGAAAGGTTTTTGAGACAAAAGAAATACATTTTTTTTTATTTAAATAAAAACTCAATTATTGAAATAACTTACCAATTATGTATTCATAGACCTCATTATCTTGAATATCATTAAACAACCAATCTTTATAAATATCCCACGAGTTTGAGATACTCAAATAATAAACAAATAAATATACTCCTAAATTATATAATAGAAATGAAAAATATCTTCCCAAACAAGTGTATTCCATATTTGCAGCTTAATTTTCTTAATTATTATTTTTACAGAACTCTTTTAATTCTTCACTATCAGTCTTTCATGTTTAATCGTTCGGGCACCACTGTTTTAAAAGAATTTTTATATTAAATAAATTCGTATAGTAAAGTGAACTGATTTTTCATTAAAAGTTTATTACATATTTTTGAAAGTAGGTAGGAATTTAAATATATACTGAAATAGAGTAGCATTGACGTGGAGCTGAAGTATATGCTTTCTTATGTGTGAAAATTTGAGAATTAAAAATAAATTTGATTAGAGATAAAACGGTTTAACCTCTTTTTTTCAATAAATCAATATTTACTTGCTCTGCTTTTTTATTAAAATATAAAAAATATTGTTAAATGTATTAAATTTAGGAACTCAATTTCAAATATCTAAATTTAAATAAAACTCGCAAAATATTGCGGAACATATAATTATGCTAAATTTTCAACGAAAAATCAGTGACATTGATTTGTTTTCAAATTATAATTAGTAGTCAATATTTGAAACACTTACCCATAATTGAGCATAACTCATAAAGGTTTCATTGATAATGTTTATCATATCAGTCTTACATTTTTCTTCATTTTTATTATTTTAATTTGTTGTTTTTGTTGATGAACCATTTGCGGCAAGCTGTCTGCTAGACATGTGACATGTTTTCTTTTGAGGACAGTCGTACCAACTACAGAAGTTTTTCAGCTATTTTAGCTTATTATTTAATCAGACAATTAAATATACTATTTTTGCAATCTGAGAAACAAAAAAAACTCAATTAAAAACATTCTACATTAATCTGTCACCTAATTAAATAATTATCTAACATTTTTCATAACAAAATCATTACAAATTTCTATGTTATCGACAGATGAATAATCTCGAGTTGCTAATGGGCTGTTTACACCTCTGTCCGCCCTACCAGGTCGGACAGAAAGTACGTGAGAGAAAAAGAGAAAGAGAATGAAAAATTGGACAAATTGAACTTTCTATCTCTTTTACTCTCAAGTACTTTCTGTCCGACCTGGTAGGGCGGACAGAGGTATAAACGCTGCATAAGTCGCTATTTAAATACAAGATGGCGACAGTTGTTCGTTTTTGTTATGATGGACCTGATGGACGCTGAGATAAAATTCAATATTTCTCATTAATATCGATCAATTTCGAGCAAAAAGTTCTGCAACTTTGATCCCTTTATCCTAGAATTATTTCGAATATTCTAATTAGTTCGGCAAATACTAGACAGTAGTTTTTATGTTTTTTTTCTTCCGCCAATTTTGAATTCTCACGTGTTTTTTATTGCGCCGGTTATGATAAGCATTCGGTCTAGATATTGCTACTTATAGTTATTTGTTGCGTGTTGATCGGAAGTTGTTTTGCATTGATAGTGGATGAATTGAATTTCTAGTGAGATGAACTCGGGAGTGAAACGCGTAATTGCCTGAAATTTCCGAAGAAACGATGCGGCATCTTGAAAGGCTGAGAGTGGGTAGAATGCACACACCTGCAAGGGTAAGTAGGTGTGTTTAATAATTAATAAATCTTTTACGCACCATCGGCTTCGCTTCGCTGAAAGAAGGCACGTAAGCACACTTTGCATCAGATATTCCAAGTTTATAGAATCCAGTTTATACGCTTTTAAAAGCAAAGCACATTTTTTCGATGGTTGTGCCTATTTTTATATGCAATAAAAAGGTTATTGCAACGTGTAATAACATTGCAGAATTACAAAATAGAGTTCAATTTTTAGTATCAAATTGCAATTTGTATTTTTAAATACGTTTGAAATTAAAATTACAAATAATAATCTTCATGCTTCATTTAGTAAATTCCCAGGATTTTGGAGAAACTTCATTGGTTCATCTGATGTTGATCAAATGTTTATTGAGATGATGTAATTGTTTTCGTCGTATAAAATCAATTCATAGAATTGAAAAAAGAGAAGTAAAAATATTATTCCTTATTATGATAATATCAGATAATATATACTATATGTTTACAAGAAAAGAGCATTTCTTTGAAAATTATTTGTGTCTTCCAGGAGTGTTTCTCATCAAAGTTCCATTTATTAGAAAAGATTGAACAAATTTGGAGAATGTAAAAGTTTCCTTTACCAATGATTAGACATAGAGACAATCCTGAGATCTTATTCCTTCACGCCCTGTTCCCAATCCATGAAGACAAGTTATATCAGCAAAAATCGTTTATCAAAATAGATACAAGGATTATTACTTACAATTAGTAAAATTAGAAATTGAGAATTAATTGGAAAATCTGTTCATCTGAGTAACTTGAAAATAAAACAGTTTGGAGAGGATAGAAGGCTACTATATAAAAGTCTGATGATCTCCAAGTAATTTTCAAATATCTCATTAAGCTTCAGGAGTTCGCTCGTTCTTAGTTAGTAAATGCCTTCAGCCGGGACTCTTCTCTGCTAATTTTTTTGTAACTGAGCATGGAATTTCGCCTCGGAGGGGACTGGAGAACGATTCCAGCCGGTAATCGATTCCATTCTATAAAAACGGGCATGAGTAAATCTGGTCATCTCCTTGTTAGTTTAAGGACGGTAAACGTCAGTTGCACAGCACCAAGCACGGAGCAGGCGACGCGCTGTCTGCCAAGTGGATGGAGCTAAGCCAACAGCCGATCTCGACAGCAACACAGCCTTGCCCTGGACTTGCTTGCCCGGTTGCTCGACTCGCTTGCTGCCATGCTGCCTGTGAGATTACCTTGATGCCTCTCTCATGCCTCTTGCCTGCCCGCTTATTTCTCCGCCTTCTTCGGTGTTAATATATGCCCTCCAGGCATGTTACATACCTATACGTACAGGCTGACTGGGATACTTTTAGGTCAGCACTTGCGAGAAGTTTATAACAGCGATGAAAAATCTCGTAAACACATCAAGACCCAAGATCCAAGGAAAATCCCCTCATGACTTTCCTTAGAAAAGATGCGAAAAAGGGTAGTTGGCAAAAAGTTGAGAATTTTAAGTCCGGTAGGCCTCTATTGAGTATTCATGTTTTTAAATACTTGAGTAAAGTACTCTGTGAGAAAAGGGAAGTGGAATATCAAGTTGGAATACTGGTTAAGATCTTCGAAGTTGAACTAGGATATAAATTCAATTGAAATCTTTTACCGATTCAATAGATTCTCAACATTTTTGCAGAAGCTCTTAACAATGCTATAAAAATATATTATGGGAAAAGATTCAAGCAACCCTTCAGGGGCTAGGAGAGAATTAGAAAGTATATAGGAGGTGATTGATCCAATCGACCTTTTTTCACTTTTCGTCTCCACAGCAGGCTCAACTTGCTTATGGAGCTGTATAGTAGTTAAGCGATCCAAGCGTGAAACTCTTAAGATAATTTTAGAAACTTACGATACTGTCCTTGACTATCTTCAACCTTATGCTAAATTCTGGATTTACGGATGCCGTTACTATGTATCGAAAAGGCTGTTTTGTAAGTTAAATCATGATCAGATTGAATCATGTGGAAATAGATTAGCTTCGTCGTCTTCTTAGTTTAATTGAATTTATTCAATTTGCACAAACTCGAATCAGCATCTGATGTCGGTTTTATTTTTAAATAAGTCATTAAGACTTTGATCAGTTTGATCGGACCGGGAAATTAAGAGAAAAAATCAAATATTTTATTTTCAATGAAAAAATTCACGAATTCAAACGTCATATTAAAGTTGTTCGTTTTTTGCTTCATTTTGAAGTTTAAACGCTTCAATTTTAAAAATATTTTACAAAATTATATAATTCTTAAGGTTTCAATTTGCAAATCTTTATAATTTAATAAAAGAGCATTTTGTTTGTTACAGATTTTATAAGGTGCATATAGATTATTATTCTATATACAATATCCAGTTCTGCTAGTCCGAGAATCAAGAAAAATATCAAAAGAAATTTAGTTTTTGATTATTTAATATGCATGACGGAATAATTGTAGTTCCATACGAATGTGAATGATCAAGGATGAATACTGGAATTAAAAACAGGATCGAAACTGAAGATTATAGTCACCAGGTATTACTAATTCATAAATATTAATTTTCGTAATTTTTTCATTTTTTTTTTTTCATCAAACTCATTGATATTCAATTGGAAATGTAGAGATTTCTAATATATAATTACTTTTGTAAGTATATTTAATTTACTGCCAACAATTTGCACTTTACTTTTGATTTTTATTTCTGATACTTGATATCAGAAATATAAACCAAAATATCTGAAAAATTTTTAATTTGGCTTCAATCGTTAAAAGACTTTCAATGGAAAAGTAAACTCTGTCCATAATTATAGTTTTTAAACATATTCTCTTCATCAAGAGATGAATGTGGTTTAATCGCGAGCTGACTTATTCCCTCGAAAACTTCTTTCGCTATCTTTATTTTTATTCTTCTTTATCTTTTAGTTTCTTTTTCTTCTCTCATGATGTTCTTTATTTCAAAAGCTATTCTGAAACAGGTCTCTTAAGCACACCGAAGTAATGACAATGTTTTTGGCCAACGTTGACTTAATGCATAGGCCCGCAGTCTAGAATCTGAGCTTCTCGAATCTTGATGGATTCCTTTGGTCGATCAGAACCTTCCAATTACGAGACAATTACTATAATCCGCACTCCGCGGATTAGGTTTTTCAAACTTCGAGAGACGTGAGTTCCAAGAACCGTGATTCGTCTTCGCTTGTGGCGTATGGGATCTCGAATGCACGCATTGATTCTAACACATTTCTCTAACCAGATATCTGGAATGTTGGGGAGACTGGTAATACTAACTGCTCCGAGTCGAAAGAATGCGACAGGTTTTCAGGAACAAAAGAGTAGAAAACGATTGACATTCAGTGAATGGTCCTTGCATGCCTGCCAGAGGATTTCGACTCAATCTTTTGAATTTAAATTTGTTGATAGCAAGGTTTAATTTAATATCTATTTAGATTTTGAAGTCTCAATCAAGTCCCTTTCCTATATACTATTTATTAAGGAAATTTCCCCAAGTAAAAAAAATTGTTTTCTTTTCTCAAGAAGAGAACATCTTTGTCTTCAGCTTGCCAAAGAGTTGACAATTTCGTTTGTATGAAATATTGTCTAACTTTAAAGGTTTTGAAATTAATCTTATATCGAGAATTCTTTCAAAGTCTATTGGTCTATTATATGTAGAAGAATCATTGAAAGTCCCGTGAAGTCTAGAAGTTTTGTTGCCTCCAAGTCTACATCATTTCAACTCTTGAAACTAAACGCAAAATAAGAGAGGCGAACCCCTTGATTATATCTAAATTGTTGATCTCCGAAAGCAGGTATGTTGGGAGATGATTTTCGCGTGGAGATAACAAGATATAGTGGAGACTATATTATAACAGCACCAGTAGTGTCGTTAATCACCTCGGATTCATTTACTAAGAGCAGCTTGACGTCTTGGTTGCTGGTTCTAAATTGAATATGACGTACTCCGTTGAAAATCCACCGACAAACGACCGCTAGTTTGTGAAGGTGCTCAATACCTGTACAGACTGAAAGTCGACAAGCGCATCCTCACGCATACCAATAGACCTGTTTACTCGAGAGGCTGGCTTCATGGCTTGTAGCACAGCTGGCTGATGAGCTATAAGCGAACAGGTGGGTTTCTGACTTTTCTCACCAGGTGCTAGCATGCCAGGGAATGCGTGCATGCAGGTGCACTGCGTAGTTACTACAAGTGGCTCTCTCTAAGTACTCATACGACAAATATGATTTGCAATTGATGCTAATGCTTGTCTTGTCCCACAGCGTAGTAAATCAATGGGCCGGGATGAAATATATAAAATATGCGAGAGGCTTCTTAGACTTGCTGGCTTTAGCATCTTCAATCATTACTTTTCACGTCAGTTTAGACGCGTCAGGCGATTATTATTTGTTTCGATTGTGCAACTCTAAGAGTTGTAACTGTAAACATTGCTCGAGAGGAATTTAGGTTTGTATGGTTTGTAATTTATAATGTTGGAAGACACTGATTTTCTCGGGCCTATTATATATGTATATAGGAGAGATGGTAGGGAATTTAGAGATCTTGTTTTATAATTTGAGTTAGTTCGAGATTTTGGATTTTCATTCGTTAGCAAATAGTATTAAGTTGCTTGGCAATTCTTAATTGCGTATTCTTATTCTATTCTCAAATAGAGAAATAGTTTTTCAAGGTCGGAAAAATTAACAACCTAACGCTAACGTAAGTTTGTTCAAACAAAAGTACGTGAGATTCGAGTCGTCGTCGAACGTGATTGGAAATGTGAATGACTCGTTTCAAAGCTTCCAAGACTTCCTCCTTGTTGCATGATGTATAATATGAAGTAGTATCTTTTCTGTAATTTTGCAGATTTGATTTAAAGATTTTATCATTTGAAAAAATATTACTTATAACAAATTTTGATGGTGCTTGACGCATGTTTCAGAGCTTTTATGGTTGAAAACTGGAAATCTTCTATCTGAGATTCCATGAAGAAGCTAATTGATGTAATAGATACATCCGTTTCTCAGGCGGAGAGTTAATTTCCAAAATCACGCTCTATTTTGACGTCTTATTACTTACAGCAACAGCATCAAAAGGCGTATAATTAGAACGAGACAAATCGCCGAATCCTGTGGTTTTTGGTGCTTTGTCAGCATACGTGATATTATTTGCTGTCTCTTTTGCGATAGCTCCGCCTACTGCCTTTAAAACAATGCACATTACTGCCAATTATCAATGGACTGCCATCAACCACCCACCGTATATTCGAGAGAGCTAGCTCGCTTCTCTCAGACTATCATTTTGTGTGGCCGAATGAAAGACCACCTTCGTGGAACCCACTTTACCGCCGGCTGAGGATCCTCAGAATGCCGCAGGGCAGTGGCTGTGAGAAACAAGTTACCAACTGCCATATCGAAGGGTCGTGTGACCTTTCCGAAACGAGAATGGTTTTGAAACAAAAATACAAGAGACATGCTCCGCTGATTTAGATCTGCGTCCCGAAGCCTCGTCACGATTCCGCGAATGGTTTCCACCGCGGTTTCTTCATCTACCCTCCGAGGACCCAGACTCTTATTCTCCCTCACTCCAAGAGACCAACTTGGTTTCACATGCTGGGTCTCTCCAGCTCAACTCTTCCTCTTCTGAGTCGTTGAGAGTACACCTCAGACAACCTTCTCGAATCAGCCATTTCGTTTCCACTTGCAATGCTCACCAAATATGTTTGCAGAGATTGTAAAAAAGGCTCCAGAGCCCAGGTTGAAAATAAAATTAAGAAAACGCATCACTTTCTTCCTCTCTGCTTGGGAAAAAATTTTTTCTCTCTGGTGTCAAATATTTCTTCTAATTCTTCTCTGTTTCGTCAGTCAAGGAAGCGATTATTAGAAGTAGAAGCGTGTTCACTAAAGCTTAAATAGCAATGTGGAAGTGATACTTGGATTTGTCAGGATAAAGATAGAAAGAAAGTGGACATGGTTGGTATGCGATTTCTGAGAAATATCCGTTGTAAAACGCTAATGGGAAGGTCAGGAATAAAGTGGGAAAAAGAAACGCTGATTGATAGAAGTGAAAGAAACACGTTGAGGTAGTTTAGTCATGTTGAGAGAATGGATGAAGAACGTTTAACAAAGCAAGTATATTTAAATAAAGTGAACGGTTGCGTGACCCAAGGTAGATCAAAGAAGAAATGGTTAGAGTATGTGAATGGGATTCTAAAGCGAAAAGATATAAGAATCGATCCAAAGGAACTGGAGAGCTTGCATGAAAAGATGTATGAATTATATAGTATATATAGAAGCGAAGGATCCGTCTTGGTGCTTGATGTCTCTGAGAGGTTTTCCATCTGAGATGATTACTGTTAGTCAGATATATTGGTTAACAATTTCTTCTGAATCTTATAGCTTTAATGGTACATTCATAATATATTCAGGGTAATATACTCAAAGTAAATAACTGTGTATTTTTAATGTCTTCTTATATGTATTAATTTATTTTTTATGCTTTCTTTGCAACTCAACTGCGTTACTTTTCTCTGAACAATAAAATTCTTAAAAATTATTTTAAAAAGTAGATCTATTTTTTATAAATTTTAATGTTGCAATGGAGTAAATTATGATTATATCTTAAAGGGGGGCCTTGTATTTATAAGCGAGAAAAATGCTAGAATTATCCAGAGCAAAATTGAATAGACACCCTGTATACCAAAGTTAATCACAGTTATATTGTTTAAATTAAAAATTACCTTTTCCAGCTCTACCTATGGGATAATTAATCAAACAAAATTCGAGTAAACATGTCATTGGAACGATGAAGATAATAAAACAATTTATCAAGAATTCTTCACTGATGGAGAGTATTCTGAAGATGCATCTCTCTTCAAAGCACTCCTAAAAAGTCTCACACGTTACTATAATATTTCCCAACATCACTCGCGAGCTTGTCAGGAGTGCTGATGTGATTTCAAAGTCATCTATTTTTTTTCCTCCTTATCTTAATGTGTACATCTCCAGAGTGATCGAATGTGTACCCAGGTAAGAACTGAGGAGCACTTTTGCACGGTTCGTCGTTTCTCACTCTGTCGGTATTAGGTGCAGTGAGTCATCAGTTGCGCATTCGGAAGGACCAGGACTTTTTGGAAGAAATACGGTGCATTTTGGGACAAGAAAGTGGGTTTGGGAAAAAAATCGCCGGAGATAAAGTCAACTATCTTATACTAGCTAAATGGTAAAGGCTGTGCCGGCAACTCGAGAAAGTTCTGAAGTTCTGAAGTAGTACCTACTGGAACTGAATCCAGCAGGCCTTCCATTGTCTTTGTACCTTCCGATGCCGGCTTTATCCTTCTTTTGATCTCTAATAAACCGTGAACAGTGTTTGGATACACACTCCATTTGAGACCACCCTTCTTTAAAAGAGAAGGAACAAAAGAAAAGAAAAAAAAAACATCAAAAATGCGAACCAGTACGATAAACATCAATCCACTTGCTTTTCGGTATTGTTGTCGATTTTAACACTACTGAAGTGGAAAAGGGGCGGTTTACTGATTTTCCACCAGAAAATTGTATACACAATTTGAAAAAGATAAACGTTCTGTGATTTCTAAATTTAAAGTTCATTTCCAAATTGGATGTCGGAAACAATTACATACTTATAAAATGTGCAAAATTATACAATAATAAGGTGTACTTTGTACAATGTAAAAAATTAGTATGGAGCATTCGTAGCGCCAAGACTAAAGCTGTCTCATAATCTTCTCTGACAATGTAGTCTAATGTAGTTTAATTGGGCCACGGCAAATTCCATGATATCGTGTGTCAGCAGTCAGCACAGCTGATTACAGAGGATGCGTCTTCGAGACAAGTACAGAATTGTAGGTTTTATTTCTGGGCAGACGTATTTTAACTCAGAGACCGTTTTACTTTAAATTAAAAATTATATCTTGTCTCATAATTTTGAAATTCTTGGAAAAGTCGCTTATTCATTCATCAGTATTTTGATTTTAATTAAAAACCAGTCATTTTTTAATTATAATTTATCTTACATTTTCCAAATTTAGTGCAAATTATCTCTAACAAAAATCTGTTACGAAATATAGCAAATATAATTTATTCTATATATGAGGCATTTACAAAAATAAATATTTTTTTATACTAATATTTATTTCCTCAATTATACATATATTCAGATTTTAATGGCTGAATTAAAAATATTCATCGCTTTATCTTCAATCTACAGATTAAAAACTCGCGCGTGTATTACTTTCTTGTTAGAGCGGCTATAATCTTTTGAGGAAAAAGAAGAAGCAGAATAATTTATTTCGTGTGAGAATGTTCATAATATTGACTGTGGCAGAATTTCAAGTGACTCGTTTAGCAGTTGATTATTGGATTCTCTGTGTATTCAGCGTTAGGTATGCCAGCTATCCATTACGAGTAATGCGCGCCGTGCTGTCTGCCCAATTCCCACTTCCCACTTGTTAATTCAACATTTACGCCATTTCCGCTTGGAGACTCACTCGGCTAGAGATTTCTTAGTAAAACCCACGCCATCATTAATGACTTTCAGAGAGGTAGCACACCGCCGTCAATGATGAGCTTGTCTGAGCTCGATTCTTCTGATGGATTTATATTCATAAAATCTTAGCTCTTTCAGCCTTTTTACAAGTCATGTTAATTTTTTTTTAATTCAAGACAAAAATTATCATAAATGTCTCCAAGAAATTAAACCAAAAGGCTGAACTAAAAAATTGTGAATCTTAATTTTTTAAGATTTTTAAACAGAATTTAGAAATTTAATAGTATCAAGATTTACCAAGAAAATAATTTCATTTTATAAGGCCTTCGAATTTTCATATTTGACCTTGAACGATTGTTTGCTTTGAGAGTTTGGATGTTTCATATTAATTTAGTTAGATATCTTGTCATCAGCTGATTAAAAAATTATTCATACAAATACTAAATCTTATTTTTTGTTGCAGGTAATGTAGCCACTTTGATCCAGAAAATTATACTGAAGCAAGTTCTACAATGATTGCGAAGATTTTGTGAGAAAGCTCGGCGTAAAATTATTCTGTGCAGGATGGTACTACGTGACCGGATATCTGTTTGAAAATAGTAGAAGAAGTGTACGCAGTCACGCACGGGATTGCATCAATGTGTCGGGGAAAATTATGTTTCCAAGTCCGGGAATCCATTGTAGGTTCGTACAACACTATATATCGGTTCTTTGCAAAGTCTTGCACTTCCTTTTTACCCGGAACAATATCATTGGAAGTACAAATCATAATGTGCGTTTGTTTATACAATTAATTCTAAGTCTAAGAATTCTTAGTAGAAATTGCTCGGGCGACCTATATAGAGACATTGAAAAGTCGAATGAGAGATTTTCTTCCAGAAAATTAATATACATTGATTTTCACCAAAATTTTAGGTAATCTCTTCAAAATATCAAAAACATTTTAGGGAATTCTCTTAAATCTTTTAGTAATTTACTGGAAAAATAAGTAAATATCCTTTAAATCTAGGTGAATTAAAAAATTTCTCAAATTACATAATGTAAATGTGTCCCCTCCCCCTTTTTTTTTTTAAGAGCTTTTCTAAAATTTTTCCTACCAAATCTTGTATGAAATTCCCAAAATGTGGGGTAATATTCCTCAATAGCTTTTATCGGAAATTTTATTTAACAAATCTTTGGGAAAATTCACAAAATTTGAAGAAATATCCCCCAAGACCGTTTCAGGAATGTTGCCTATTAAAGGTTTGGGAAAACTTCAGAAAGTACACCCCATAGCGAACTTGAATTTTTTGCTATAGATCCTAAACCTCAGCAAGCTTCCATTGAACAAACTAAAAAAGCATTAATTTGTAACTTCTTACAGAACTTAACCACTTGGAAAAAACTCGGACTTTGATTTATATATATGCATGTCCTTAATTGATATCCGAAGCAGTCGAAGCGATGTATAAAAAAAGTGAAACGTCCTTTCGACTGGGTGGAATTGATAATCGTGCGCGCTCAGGATCATAAAGTATCTAGAGCGTACTTTAGCCTGTTTCAATTCTGAGCATTTCACAATCTATAACTTTAATCAATTTCACGTAATGCGTGTAATATGTAATGTGATCAAGACATATGTTGAACAAATATGTACTTAATACAGGTATAAACTTGCGATATATTGGATATTGGAAGATGGTGATGATGTTGTTGGTAAAGAGAAGGCAGAGAGAGCAGGAGGAATTAAGTATGGGAGGGTGGGTTGTGGGTTTTAGGGGGTGGGTGAGGGGGTGAGGGAAAGGGAGGAAGGAATGGCGGTGAGGAACAAGGTAGGATATCGTGCCGGTTGCTGCCCCGCCCCAACTTCAGGGTCGTCTTAATTACCGGGTGGTCCAGTTCGGAACCCCATAAATATTCTGAGGCGGCACTCTTTCTGTCGAGAGTCAGCCTCAAAAATACACGCGGACTTTTACCATGGCCCCCAGGACTCCCGCGTCTAATCCTCATCTCGAAGCTCGAAGTATTCTCGAGGAGAAACCCTCGAACCAAAGAACCGATAAGCCTATCGCATTTCTGAAATTCATTTTCGACGCGTTTCAACGAGTGAGTGCTGCTAAAGACTTATTGGAGATGGAAAGTCCTGAGGATGTGCTCCTGAGGCCGATGAGTCTCCTCTTTCCGAAAAAAGTGAGTAGTTCAGATGATTTGTGACGGTGTCTCATAGTAGAACTGCGATTGTTATCTGCTTAGAATTGCCTGACCACCGAAGCGAAGCGATTGGTTTGGTTCTAGACGAGGTTCTAGAGCGGGCGAAATGCATGGGAACTGATGTCAATTGGGATCAATGCTATTTTGGAGGATGAATGAATTGGAGGCTGCTTGGTGGGTTTCTGAGTGCTGAAGGACACTGACTAATCGATTTTAAATTGAGAGAAAAAGAGAGAGAAACTGAGAGTAGCGGAGGAACGTCAACAGAAATAGAACTCGGATAGGAGATTTTTTTTAGTTGTGGCATTTTGAGGTAGATAATGAGTAGTTTTAGAGAGATTCTGTAGATGATCTGCAGCATATTTGTTGATTTCTTCTTTACTTCTTCTTTCTTTTTTATTCTCTAGTAGAATGTAACATTATTGGCAATTGGCTAAATTTAATTAAAGAAGCTTATCAGATTGTTGATTTAGTGTAGTTGGTTTAAGAATTATCTTCCCTGAATATTAAATACTTTCCCCACTCGGTGAAAATCGTTTCCCCTTAACACTGTGAGAATCCGCCCATATTTTTCCCACTACAAAAGTTTGGCCCGCCTTATCCTCCACTTGTGATCGCGCAACTTCCCATTTTATTGTATATTTCACGATTAACGTTTAAATTATATAAATAATTAATTTTAGATTTAGACTGAAGCGGTAAATATGTAAATTGAAAATTGACAATATTTATAACGGTACCGTCGAACGGTGCATCTTTGGATATGTGTAGTAAATTCGTACATCACTAAATGAACAGTTTAAGGCTTTAGCCGATTTTATATTCTACTTGGAACCGTTTTGAGTAATTTGAACTATCAACTTAGGGATGTCCGAATTATCCACGCTTGTTCGAAGTTGCCCCATTTGATGGTAACTGTTTCAAGTTTCACAATATTCCCAACCAATTACAAATTGTGTCTAGAAAATGTATTAAAAATTATTTATTACTTGGATCAAAAAATAATTTTGTTCGTATAAAAATGCAATTTGTTGTTTCAACCAACTGGTTGCTTAAGGGTGTTGGAGCTAAGTTCTAATCTAAAAATTCGATTTCTTCATTTTACTCAACAAATATTAAATTTGGAATTTCTTCCCTCTATAGAATGAATCAATTTTTAACTAGAATTATGCGTACAGAGCGAGAAAATACCTAATTTAATTCTTTTTTAAGTAAAGTGAAAATATTGAATTTTGAAGTCAGATTTTGAATTCCTCATTTTACGGGAAAAGTATCAAAACTAAAGATTTTTTCGCTCTGTACGCAGTCTTATATTTGAAAAAAGATTAGCGCTACAGAGCGAAAAAATATTTATCTATAATTTTCGTTGAATAAAATGGAGAATGGAATTTGGAGTATAACACTTGGGTCCAACACCGTTAAGAGCATATGATACTTGACTTTACCATAAGAGTAATTTAGTTTCCTCAACTTTAGGTTCGCAATAGTAAATGACCTAGTCCTAGTGAAAAATATTTATTATTGCGAACGTAAAGTTGCCGAAACTAAATTTCTCTTATGGTAAAGTATCACACGCCCTTAATTTAATCAATGATTTGGTTAGCTCAATCAGTTTAGTTTGTAATATATATGTGACGCAACCAATTATGTAGTTATTGAAATTACCTTTTATTTTTCACAATTTACATTATATAATTCAGAAAAAAATAATAAATAACTGATTTAATTCTAAATTATTCTCAAAATTGTATTTCATTAAACTCAGCTAAGGAAATGTGAATAAAGTTTCGAACGTTCAAATGAACGAAATATTTTTTTTAAATTATATTCTATCCCGAAATATTGTGCCAACTAAAAATAACAATTAGAATTACAAGTTTATTTAATTCTTTATTATTTTCAATGTAAATTAATCAATATTTTAAAACTTTTTGTAGTTACAAATGCAATCAATACAAAAATTCGTTCATTTGAACGTTCAGAACTTTTCAATCATGCTAAGGAATGCGAGGAAACTGAAACTTTTACACGTATTTCTTTCATTTATATCAGAGCAAAAAAAAAAAGAACCAATCCCCATGTAATTTACCTAGTTTACATTTTTTTTCTACAAATTACTCAACCAATACTACTTCATCTGACAAAAATCTCATGCTGTATCATCTTCCACAGCAGATTCACATACTCCTCAACAATCTCACGGCCACCACCACATTCGAGATACATCGGAGGTTGAAATTTCGCGGAGAGCAGGGTGCCCGGTTGGGCCTCAGGCCCCACGGGGCGGGTTGGAAAACATCCCATGGTGGGGATACTTGGCAGGAAAGAACCCCAGATAGGTTGACTCAAGACAAATAAAGAAGAGGGAGGCAGGATGGACCAAGCACCAAGAAGCATCCAGGGAACATGGAAGACATCGTGAAAGAGTAAACCTCATCCTTAACAATCCTCAGCCAATCTTTATGGTGGAGAGAGGGAAAACGATCCCTTAGACCAGGGCCCCATAGCATTTAACTCGGCCCTGCCCAAACCTCTTCACTGTGTTTCGTTGGGATCGAGAATCGTGCTCCGATCGGGGATCGGTCTTTCACGACGGCCTCGACTTGGCTCGAGCTCGACCAGTCAGTTCTCAGTTGTAGTCACCCTACGCTTCGGTGTACACGACACAGGAACGGTCGCTCGGTTCTTCACAGTTTTCTGCCAACTCGGTACCTCCGTTAGTTGCCCACGGTCGCAGTGACGGTCAAGCTGTTCTCTTGGACGCAACTCTCCTGATCACTGGAGTCTTCATTGCGTAGTGCTACGTCGCCACAATCAACTTTCAAATTCAAGTTTACAGAAGTTGATGACGCTGATGTCAAAACAAGAAATCAGAACTGGTCCAAAATTTCGAGGACCAATGGTAATTTATGTTTCACCTCCTCGCTTGGAAGCTGCCGGTAGGATGTGTTAACCGGAGACAACACAACCTTTCTTGTGCAACACAATCTCTGGTCAATAAAATATCTCCGAAGGAGATCAAATCTGGACTCTCTGAACGCCAAACTCAAATCAGAAGTCCCAAATTGCAACGGATTTTGGATTGTCTTCGGCATCGAATGCAGACTTGTTCGATCTTGTTCTAATTGATTTGAAATTGTGAATGGTGAGTGTTAGTGCCAAGTGAGATTACTGAGAGTGAGATTGCATAGTGCATGGACTCGCTGAGATGCCGTGGCTGCTCACACTACGGACTTACGGCTAGCTAGGTGAGATCCTTTTTACGTGACACGTTATATCTATACTGTAGACTGTATATAGCCTCAGGTGAGATTCTTGATGCACGAAACGAGATTCCAAGATTGCCCCCTCTCATCAGCTTCACCAGCTTTAATGCCCCAAGGAGTTTTCTTCTTGGTCCGATTATTTTCGACGATGACGAGCCGCAGTTCTGCATGCATCGCACGTCCATTCCAAAGACCTTATCCTTCTGTCCCGCATTCCTCGAGGAGTGCACGGAAGCAAGTTACCATCAGGGACTATCGTGATCGACATGCCAGAAGCGCTCTTGCAATGCGACGGCGGATCGCGATCAAGTAAACAAGTCGATGGTTTCAGATTTTTTGAATAGGTTCTTGAAATGTAATTGGATTCGATTTTTATTCGGTTAGTTTTGGAATACATAGTTATGGACTAGATATGAATTCATTGTAGATAGAATTCATTGATAATTTGTAGATTTTTATCAGATGAAAAAGATCTGTTACATCTCTGTCATTTGAATCTTGTAGATTTAATCAGGGATATAGACTTACAGAGTAATTATGCAGTAGTAATATTTAGTGGTGGTTTTTGAATTGATAATATAGGTTCAACAGATAGGAAATACCTATGGAGATTGAAGTACAGTTTAATGATTAAATAGGAATAGGAAACTTCATATAATTTGCTTATTATCCACACGTGTGAATAGATAATTATCAGTTAATAATAGAATAGATCAAATCTACAATGGACAACAATTTCGAGAACAATTTAGTTCAATAAACTACGAAGTACATACTTTTAAAGATACAATGAAATATTCATGAACCTTTTCATTAGATGAAATTGAAATATGATGATTTTAAATATTTTGAGACAATTTCCAGAATTTCTCTCCTTGGATATCCTTTCTTCTTGTTGCAAGTCATAAATTATTGTAAATAGGATCCGATTGATTCTAGTTTATTATTAGGCCATTTGCAGGGTCGTCGTAAAATTGGCTTAGTTTATATAAAGCACACTTACCTATACACCCTTCTGTTCTACTATATTTGCAAAGATTCTATATCTATATATTTCGGTAATATATAGGATAGTGTATAGGTAGAAATCTCCAGTCAGAAGTTATAGGACGAACCATTGTTAAAACTCAGGAAGCGAGAGAAGTCGTATCCTATCAAAATATTGAACTCCTCAAGGGAAATAATGACCATAAACTCTGTTGATTTTGTAAAGAAAAAGGAATTAGTGTACTTGATGTGTCAAAAAACTTTCAAGCACATAATTGCTGACTAAATCAACACTTATTTTAAACAACAGCAGAAGATTCTTAATGCTTTTTAAAATCTATAAAAATTTATGAATTTAATTGTTGTTTATTCAAGAAAATTTTGTTGAAGCATTTTGATACTTTATTTCTTTGTATGTAGAAATTTTCGGATGACAATGCTACATAATTCTATCTGTTACATTAGAAAAATTATTATTTCTTCGAATAATAATGTTTTTAAATAATCTAATTATGTAGAGGAAAAGATCCAATCTTGGAATAAATTGATTGAAATTCTTTATTTTTACATTGGCAAACAGTCAAGCTATTTTTGTAGCTGGAGTGCTATAATTAAACTAAAGAGAAGAATAAGTAAACAGGATTTTTACTTATATACACTCGCCAACTCGTTTGTATATATAGATATACAGATGACAAGGTTCTAGAACAACATTCGCCATCTTTTTCTCACTTGAAACACGTATCACTAATTTAATATGATAGAAATTATGACCTGAAAGGAGATTGTCATATGTCTCATGAATGTAGATCACGGACAAAGTAAATTTGAAAATCTCAATTTCTGAAGGAATTGTTTTCTTCGTGGACTAAAGTATTGTCTACTTAAATTTGATGCAGAACATTTATTTTGATAATGTAGACTTACTTCAATATATAAATTGATTTGATTATAATAGGGTCGGCTTAACTTTGAAACGAGTCTGATAAGATTTCGTATTTTATCAAGGCGTTTTTTGAAGGTCTTAAAATAGAAGAAACGGTGGCGTATTATAGGTATGAATATAAAATGAGCGCTTGAAATGAAAGTGATTGGAACTTGACCTTCATTGAGTAACTAGATTGTAGTGTCTCTAGCAATAACTACTTTGAGATATATAACTACATCTTAAGGTCTTTTTCATTTAATCATATAGACTATGAAATGCAAATATTGTGCAAATGAAACAGAAATCAATTCGGCTTGAACTTAATATAAACAAAATGATAAATATTTTATTAAACTCCGAGACTGGTTAAATAAGTGCTAGTCGAAAAGTTCAATTAAGTGAAAAAGTGTGGAATTCTTCAGTATATGCGCAAGGATAATAAATCGAAATAATTTTGAAGACAGAAAAAATGAAGAAGACACTAAAAGTAACATTTAACGAGTTTACTTAAGACCAGCGTAAAAAGATTAAAAATCCTCCTCGTAAGATACTTTAGTCGAGGTTCTTCAATTATGAACCAGAAAAGGAAGCTACCGACCCTGAATTAGTCCCTGTGGAGTCGGTAAGCAGGTCTCTGGAGAGGTAAAATCACCAACATTAAAATGAGCCAGAGCGTCGATAAGATCAGAAACGCGCATCTTCTTGGTCGGCGATTGACGGGATCCTTGGCATTGTTGGAGTCGAGGTCCCTTCCGGCGATCCAGAGTCTGCGTACACGCCACACGCCACGGGCGGCTCGAGATCTGGCCAGCAAGATTATAAGAGTCTGCAGCAGACAGCCTGGCTCTAGCCTCTCGGCAACGGCAGCCTTTCCGTCTCCAACTCTATCTTCCCTCCTATACCTATACCGACACAGGTCAAACACAGGCCATCGTCGTCCCTGGTCGTGTCCCACCTTTCTTCTCTCAAATATTCTCTTCCGCTCCTTCTCTCATTTCTTACTCTAAAGGAGTTCAAGATTTAATTTTAGGGACTCTTATTGTTCCGAAGAGAAATAGTTTGGTTTGAAATTTGCAGTTAGGTATCTATATACTCTATATGTAGAATGTTTTTCCAGTTCTTTAACTGGTACACGTGAGACTATACGTTGTACTAGAAAAAACCAGAACTTGTTTTGACTTCATCCTCATTCATCCAGAAATCCTAGAATCAGGTTGGGACTCTTCTTTTTCTAGTCAGATTCTTGAAACTAGTACCTAACTACCAATTGAAGGGATACTTCTCCGTGGCATATTATCCAAGATTTCTAACTATCCTTATAGTATTATTATCTTTTTATAAGGGAATGTCATTCTACTAGATTTCATGAATTCAAATATCGAATTGAATATTTAATACTTATATATAGTATTACTTTTACAAAGTCTAAGTTAGTAATTTCGAGTTTCGGTTTGAACCAGTGTATTCCACATTTTGTGGGTCATAATTACTCTAATTGATCTACACTAATTTTTCATTTGAAATTGTACAATGTACATATATCTCCCCTTACATTAATCATCAGTGAAAAGAGAGAAAAAAACGCAAATTCCAAACTGCAGTAAACATATTAGTAATAGTCTGGTTTGCATAAAACATGGGTTAGAATTGAGTTTAAGCAATCAAGAATATCAAGATCATTGATTGGAGCTCTTGATTTGTTACTCAGGCATTAATTAGATAATGGGAATAGCACTTTATCACTTCTCGTGGTCGTTTTCCTTGTATTTACACCACTTGTTGTAAAATCAAACGAAAGAAACCGTACTTTTTTCTATATTTTTTTTTTCTTTTCCAATTAACATACTCGCCTGATAAATATTATACTTCATTAGTTAAAAGAACTTTGCATTCATCGTGTAAATAGTCAAAGAAAATTGAAGAAAGTTCATCAAACTCTTCAGAACATCCGAAGAAGATTCAATTTTATATTATTATTTTTTTGTGTTATGTATTAAGACTTAATATCTTCTAAAATAATCTACAGTTAGGTGACCTAGATATTTTTATTTATTTCGATTAGAGTTTAATATTAATACATCATATAAATTTCTTCTTCTTTTAATATATATGTCAATTTTTGTCCACTTTTCTCTTTGGCGAATATTGTATAATTTTTATTTAAAAAATGAAAGAGTTTCTTTAATCGAACAACTGTGGTTTGGAATTCTTTGAAAATTTTTAATAAAAATGCTGTTTTCAAATTTGGAAATTGTAATAAACGATTGGGATTTTATATTGAGTAGTTGAAGTGTTCGAATGACTCTAACGTCACATCACGTGCGCGCAACGTGGTTCACCTTTCTGTGAAAAATCAAAAAGCATTACCCACTAGAGAACACGACGAGAGAAAGCTGCTTGGTTGACTCGCAGGTGCTTTGGCCCTGGTTAAATGCACACCTCATCTCGCAGCTGGCCGCTGCAAGCTGGCTATAATGGATTTTAAAGTATGCGAGAGAATGCGTTACGCACGCATGTATTTACACGTCAAGATGACTTTTTTCCTCTCCTGATGGCAAGTTGGCATCGCCTGCACTTCGTAAGAACGAGTACGCAAATTAATCGACACGATCGTCGAAGGAAACTACTGACGCGCGAAACGCTTCTGGCGCAACTTGCTATATAAGCAAATTAATCATTAATCATTGATTTCATTTTTCCCAGTTACAGGCGGGATTTACGAGCAGACGAAAATTCTCCACCTACTCGAGATCCTCTTTTGGAATTTATATATCACGAGCTATATGATAGCTTGGAAATAATATGTCATCCCATTATCTGAGGCTGATCTCAATAAAATATCGGACAGGGTTTCTTCTGGAGGCAGCTTAGAAGAAAAAGAAATTTCACGAGAGAAGCTTCTCGTAATAAATTGCAAAGCTTTCGATAAGATCCGAGATTTTATTTTAGTCTGAGGATCGAGTAGTATAAAAAACTAATCTGAGTGTCTGGATTTTGGTCGATTGAAAGTGAAATCTGGTAGACTGGATTTTTCAAATTGGATGTTGCTTTATTTTCGTGTTACCTCGATAGAGTCTTCAGATTTTAAAGTGTTTATAGAAACTTAGTCCGAATTACGCCACTGTCGAGGTCTTCTTATACAACTATTCCTTTCGAATCTATATGGATTTAAATATATCAGTGGGATGGTGACGGCCAGTTTGAAAGATCTGAATTCATTCTGAAAGGATAAAGTCTTCTGTTTGACAGAATCTGATCGCACAGTAGCAATCTTTTGCATATTTTACTCAGGGCCGGTTCAACCGTCGTGCGGTTGCCTATTTATAGGATATCGTCAATTCCACTTTTAGGTTCTTATTTCCAGTCGATTTCTAACAAATGCGTAGATGTGTAGTCGATGAAATCAAAGACTCATTTTACGACTGGGATTAGTGGATTTTGAAATCTTTCCTGGAAAAATCTCATAATGCTGACAACGATTTAGAGAATAATTCTGCAGGTAGAACTAATTACCAGTCAGAAAAAAATTGATTTAGAAGGAGAACTCTGACTTAAATTCTGTCTCGTCATTTATAGAATCCTATTTTAATTATTTCTTCATGCAGTTTTTCCTGAAAAATCTTCTCACATAAATTATGCCTTGGCCAAAGCTTGCATAACTTTAACTTCGCAAAAGCCATTTCCTTGAATCGGTTAATGTTTCAGTTATGTCAACAAATTATTCTCTCATACTTCGTCGAAATGTTTCAAGACAATCAAATGTGAAAACATTTATGCAAACTAGCTCAAGAGATTTATTCATAGAAACTTCGTCTCTGTAAAATGTAAATGTTTAAAGCGTGAAAAGTTAGATGTTTAAAAATTTAACGCTTAGAATAGTTTTCTCCATTTCTGATGAAGTTGCAGTATCAAAACTTGATATTTTTTTTTAAATATAACTTTTTGTATACATATAGTCTCTATGCCTTTTTTATAATAATAAAATAGTATTTTCAGGGCTCCAAGTGTTAAAAATAGTATTTCTAGAAAGTAAGAAACCGGTTAAAAACAATGTAAAAAATTCTAATGATTCTTCTTTTATCTGTTTTAGGAGTGGCAGTGCCAGTGACTGACGTCACGATGCGCATGTTGCTGCTGCTGAGATTGGTGTTAGCGGCAGCGGGTGTGCTGCTGGCGAGCGCGAACTCGCAGATAAACTCGAATTACTCGACTAACAACGATATGCAACACCAGATCGATTCCCAGGAACGCGAACAAGCAATTGTAGGATTGGAGGCCAGCCTCCTTTCTCTACTGGGTATGACGAGAAGACCCAGGCCCGCAGGTTCAGCCTACGTTCCTGCATCCCTCAAAGAACTCTACAATCGCCAAAACTCCATCGGAATGGCCAATATTGCCAAACGAGGAATTCACACTAGTTCAGCAAACACTGTTCGTGCTTTTAATCATGTCGGTTAGTATTTTCATCTGTTCATTAATCTCACCTTAAATTTTCACGATGCTGCTGGGCTCAATCTTCAATTTTTAATGATTTGATGATTGAAGACAAATTCGTAAGCTTTTGCGTTTAAACTACCTCATATATATCTTTAGGAAGAGGATAGAGTTTAGAATACAATTTTGGATTTATTTGTCAGAGATTTCTTGAGTCCCTTTGAAATATCTGGCCAATTTTCCAATTTAAACTTATAATCTCGCATCTTCCTTGAAATATCTGTGACTAATGAAAGGAATGAAATAAATTTTGAGATGATTATCAAAGAAAGAAAAGTGAATTCATATGGTATTCGAGAGTGGTCAGGATTCAGGTTTATTCGGAAGTGAAATCGGGTTAACGATCGTTAAAGTCACGAGATTTGAGTTTTGTTGAGCGTTAGTCTCGCTCTACCCGCGATTCGCCTCGCTATTCCTTTTTCCATGCCTGTCCCAATTGTCAGCCATGTCAGGTAGGACGTATCTCACGTACCTAATGCGATTATCTGCCGAGGGCGTTGATTTACGCAGAGAATATTTATGTGTAGAGCGTAGAAGTATGGGTAAACTGTGGCCCTTGGTAACAATGCTGCTGAAAGGATCCCACTTCAGATTTAGATTTAGAGTTTTAGGCTCTCGCTTCCTCTTTGGCGATTACCTAACCCCTAACCCTAACCCTGACCCGCCTAATGCTGAAGCTAAACTAAACCAACCTAATCGCACTTAAAGTCCAATAGGCAGGAACTTCTTGTGGCACGTGCTATGAGGGTGCCACGCGCGGCTCGTATTTCCTCATTAGCATTCGTATACTCCAGCATCATGATTCCAGACAACCAGGGAAAATTTATGTGTTAAATTAGGATCTAAATTAGGTTCCTTCCAATCAATTGATCTATCCTTTTGTCTTTGAATAAACTTTATTTATTTATTTATTTTTTAAATATCCACAAACTCGTAAGTGATATCTGAGAGTACAAATTTTATTTATAGATGCCACGTTAGGATCTTTTGAGTTGTATTCCTGTCAAGAAATTTAAATGGCTTTATGGTAAAAGTGTCCACTAAATGTATCTGAGGTGGGTCATTCGATTCTAAAAATAATTTCCTGTAAAAAATAACAGAAAATAAATCAGGATTCCAGTTGAGAAGTTAATGGTATTTTCTTTTTTTCGAATTAGAAGAGAGCGGAACGAGGAGCGGGATGTTGTCCTCCGTCTTTCTGATGGTCCTTTTAGTCCATTTGCTTGAACAGAAACTTTGTAACTGATATCCTCGGCAACTCCACCTTTGCTCAATCGTTTTATCGTTTCCTATTCTAGTGGCATCATATCATGCCAAGTTTGAGTCACGGTTACGCCCATAATTCACTCGAAAGGACCATTGTGCAGCTAAATCCTAACAGCCATGCAAAGCTGCTGAATTCCCTTTGGCTTCCAGTATACACCGAAGTTAAAAGGTCGACCTCAGCCAGGCGCGAGCCACTCGACTTGACTTTCAACTTTTCAACGGCGATCTTTGTTGTCAAGGTTTTTCTCCTCTCAATCCCACCAACAATACGAGAATAAAAGGAGCAACACGATTTAGGTCTATTATAGAGTTGTATAAAGTACACAAAAGAACGAGCTACACAATACAAGAAAGGCAAACTTAAACTCACAATCTCGCTGACAACACCACTATGATCATCCAACAATGAAAGAAAACACTTCAAGAAGTGCAATTTTTCATTCCTAATTGAGAGAGCAGGATCAGAAATGACTAGGAGGCACCAGAAAAAAAAGTAGATGGAAGAGATCAATACCTATATTCTAATATTTCTGAGAATGCATTACTGGGAGATGCAGAAATAGAATCATTGTAAAAAGTTGGAATGTCGTCAATTTCTTTTATTTTGAGTATATGTATAGATGAATCTGAACCATCAAAACCTGGGCTTCAAATATCCGTTTCGAAGAATATTCCCGGAAATATTTATTATTTTTAAGCAATATAGGAGATTCCGGAAATATTTTAAGTGGTCAGCATCCTTAGGACGTCTTATTTTTCAGAGGAAATTATATTTAGAATCGTTGGTCCATCCGAAAAATATTTAGTGTACCACATTTACTGCAATGAATATAAAACAGTCTCTCCATAAACGGCGAGCCTTCTGCTTGTATATCTCGAGATGAAATAAAAGGAAGAATAACCAGAATCCGATAAAAAGAAATAGCAGTCCAAATGCCTGGTTTCTGGAATTTCAGGTATGTATTAGGCCATGTCCTGAAAGGTGAATGGAGCTTTTCCTGCTAAAAATAACTTTCTTAAGACAATCCAATTTTTTTCAAGGATTCAGGAAAGTTTTTGTTCCCTTGTTGTCCAGACTTGTTTGAAATGTCTTATTTTCCAGAAAATTCGTCGTTAAAGCGAATAAATGCTCAGCACGAACAATATTTTGTATTGCAGATACGTGTTTTACAATTTACATAAAGATCATGGAGAGAAGGTTCGTTTAGTTTTATAGCAGTTCACTGATAGTTAACCTTCAAGGTAACTCGGACAGCCAGTTTATAGTGAGTGAGGTTGTGCATCAGTGCATGACATTACAGACCACTCAGCGACAATTTTGTGCGCTAGTTTGCTCTCATTTAATAATGTTTACTTTCGTTCTTTGTACGCTATTTATAGTCCAGTCTAAGTCCAGTCAGCTAATTACTAATCTATAACTAATTTTATTTCTAGTCACGAGCTCACGAGATCAGAAATATATACAAAAATTATTTCTTAGAATGCAATTTCAGAATCGTATATCGTACAAGTATAATAAAAATTTTACGAGAGATTTTATCATCAATTTTGGGAACATTGTCATCCGAAATATTTAAAGTCCTGCATAAAAAATCCTCATTTAAATATCAACTGCTAATAAAGACGAAAATAAAGATGCGCCAAAGAAATTGTTTTAAAAAAATTATCTGATCTCTATTTACTGTATATTCAATTTTCTTTCTTTCATTCATAATGTCTTTGCTCATTCATTCAGTCTCTAAGCTAAACGTAATTTGCAAATAACGAAATGACATTTAGGAAACGGTTTGATATCTGGTTGCGCCAGTCTTTCTTAAAAGTTGACCTTCCCACGATTCAGGAGTAGTAACTAAATAGGAAGATTATTCATTGTTTTGAAAATTAATTTTTTCTCGTAAACTTATACATAGAGTTTTGCTTTATCCTCGGCTTTATCGAATTTATTATTTCCGCCCAGCCAACGCTATCGTAAAAAAGATTCGTGTTTTCATTCAAGGATGAAAGAATAGTCATTGAAGATGTAGCCTTAATTTTTTATAGGCGAATTATACTAAAAATTTATTTATATAATCTGTATACAAATGTCCAATTTAGATTTTAAATTATATGTACAATAAGTCAGTGGACATTTTTTTGCATTCTTCTTCGTTTACAGTTTCTTATTCCATTTTTCTCCAAAATACACTATTTTTAAAATTTGTCTTTTATTTTCTCCTATTTCAATCGTTGAAACATCTAAGAAAGATGTAGTAACATTATTCGGAGCAATAATTTTGGAGAAAACAATGATAAGCTTTGTACCTAAGTCTTAAATTAAAGCAACTCTCTGAAACCCATTTCGCTTCGTTTTATCTTCAAACGTGGATACGTGTGTGTTTTACAAAAGCTTCACTGGAAAGTTTCCGATGTTAAGAGGCTCATAATTTGAAGCTAAATTGTGCAGTAACCAAGATTATCTGATGCGGATAAATTATCCTTGGAGAACTTCGTCTTCAAGACCACCCTCCGAGTCATTGTTGCTGTTCTTGACTATTTTATTACCTTTCACTTTTAGCACCAGCTGGTATTAACTATTCTGGTCATATTCAACTGTTGACGTCTTTACTTCCAAATTTGTACCTGTTACTGGTCTCGCTTGAAGCTTATTTCTGCGGTTGCATTATTTCCTTTGGGTAGAAAATTATTATAGCCAACTCAGTTTATTGCGGGTAGAAGTAGACCCTTCTTGGTTTTTAGGTCCAACTTCACTTTGCTTGCATTTAATGACGATAGAATTACATTTCTGGTACATAGCTTGGCACGAAATTATTCATCCTTGACAATAAAGAAACCGGGTAGAGGAACAGGTTTCAAAAGTAAGGTACTCGACCTTCCGATTGACTAGAAAATAGAATGGAATAGATTTCTCAGTTTGGATACTTTACTACTTGCTTCCTTGCATCTCTTTCTTCAAAATTAGGGACTAAAAATTTACCCTCGTCATAAACCGCATAAACATAGTTTCCAAATAAAAAAGAAAGCTTTTCATGAGACTTACTGATGCTTTTAATGTAAATATACTATAATATTATCAATTACTTCCTAATTTTAATTATTTTTAAAATTATTCTTTTAATTAGTCTTTCGCTTTAATTTCCATTCTTTTTGCTTAAGTTTATCACGTCCAGGTATTCGTTTAATTTGATCCTTAATATAAATGGTCGAATCCTCTCATCATTAAAATCGCGGAAGCTTTGAAATCTATCCTTCATAAAGAGATTCGCTTTTTTATTAGAACTTCTTAAAAGGCTTAAGAACATTAAACCGCCTTTATTTTATACGGGTGATTGACTTTGATGTTTCACGTTATAAAATTTTATCATGATTTATAGACCCTTTTAAGAATGACGAAGATTATAAAGCTATCTCAGAATGCTTATAAAATCATCTTTATGTTCTTGACTAAATATTCGATGGTTTTAAAAACTAATTCCAATAGAGTAACTGTATTTTATTTTTATTGGTCAGGCTCAATAAAATGTTAGGAATTAATTTTATTAGGCTTTACATTCTTACGAGGGGGTTTGTTATAATAACTCAATCGAATGAACTCTACGGACCATAATACTATTTTAAGATGAATCA
>UCOK01015622.1:0-14835 GCA_900474325.1 Synergus umbraculus | reverse complement strand
CCAGCTCTGATGAAAGCGATATGGAAACACAACCTGATAACAGCGAAAAACCCAGAACAAAAATGGATGAATTAAAAAAGGACTTACAAAAATCCTTTGGTCAATTTGACAAATCAATGGGAAAAAGGGGCCTAGATGTTTCTAACATCACTCAGAATTCTCTCCATTGGGACTATGAAGGCATGGAAGAAACTCCTCTTCCTACTTGCACGTATGTCTCAGAAGGAGAGGAGAACGAGGAATTCCTCCAAAACCTAAAAACCGTCGACCCCTGTGGAGAATTCGACGACGATAAATTCCCTAAAAGGATACAAGCCTTTTTAGAAAATTATAAAAAAAATCTCGCAAAAGTCATCGAGGAAAATAAGGAGTCTGATAAGACTAAAATCCCAACTGAAGCACTACTCGTTCCAAACAAACCCACAGACGGGAATCAGGAAGTTGATAAAAACCTACCGGAAACATCGGAATTTTTGGAAAAAAATTCCGGTGTGGCGCGCAAAAGTATTGTCCGATTCCGAGATTTACCAGCAAGGGAGGAATCGCCCATTGTAGGCGCCCAGCCTTCCAGAAGATCATTATTCCAAACACCAGCATCTGGAGCAATCCCTAATGCGAGATCAACGCCCTTTCTAGATGCCGATAAAAACCAGGAATCAAGCAGGGATACAAGTCTTATCCAAAGACCTCAAGAACTTAAGCCGCGACGGCTACATGCTACAGAAATGCCGGAGGCGACTCCTGTACTCCCCTCCGTCGCTACCCCTTTTTGTAGTTCCCTGATCAACGTAACAGTGCCCTACATTGACGACGTCGAACCTATAAAACAAGGAAACCCCAGCGCAATTTATGAGAACCTTGTTAAGGAAGGATGCGAGATCAAGATTTGTTCTTGGAACGTTTCGGGCATTAGGGCTCTAGTAAGGAAGGGCGGTTTTGGCTACTTGCAACAGGAGTACTCAGACATTATTGCACTTCAAGAAGTGAAATGTAATGTCGAGGATCTGCCAAAGGAAGCTAAACCGGAAGGATATTGGCATTATTTCATGGAAGGTGCAACAAAAGGATACTGTGGAGTAGCGTTATTCTCAAAACTTAAACCTTTCAACATTATATATGGAATGAAAAATGAGAAGTTCGACAGTGAGGCCAGAGTGATCACCGCGGAATATAGAACAATGTTCGTAACGAATGTTTATGCTCCCTTCTCAGGTGATAAACTAATAAATTTACCTAAACGTCTCGAATGGAATGTCGCTTTCAGAAATTTTGTCACGGATTTAGAAAAAGAAAAACCAGTCATCATCTGTGGAGACTTAAATGTCGCCCACAGCGAGATAGATTTGGCGGAACCAGAACGAAACGCTGGAGTTGCAGGAGTCACTCAGCAAGAAAGAGAAAACATGACTGACCTACTGTCGGAAGGTTTCATTGACTCTTTTCGACTCTTGTACCCTCACAAGAAAGGATCTTATTCTTTCTGGTCGTACGCGTACCATAGTCGTGAGAGAAATATTGGATGGCGCTTAGACTACTTCCTAGTGTCAATACAGATTAAAAATAGAATTCGTGACAGTATTATTAAAGACAGCATTCATGGAAGCGACCACTGTACCATCATACTTCTTCTCAGCAATATCAATTCGACCACAACCATTGATAAATTAATATTACCCTCAACTCGTACAAACAATTTAAACATTACCCACGAATGGACAGAACCATTGACGTACAGACGAGACAACTACGCACATTTTATTTCTGAGGATTGCGAATTAAATAACTCTATTGCGAGACTCCTAGTAGCGACAGAGCATATCGATACTCAAGACCTTAAAGAATTACGGCCCGAAATCGGACAAATCCTAACTACACCTAGAGGTCGACACAAAACTTACTCAATTGTGGTCAAGGGACAACATTTCGACGAGATCAATTGGAGTAATGTTAAACGGGGTTTGAAGAATCTACGGATGGCTTTAGAGCAGGATCATCAAGTACAATGCCGGATGGCCAATTCAGGGGATCTTTTAGGCTCACTGCCTCAAAATAAGATGAAGGAGCTCTTGTCTGAAGTTTTTTGGGATAGTAACATCTCCATCACCCTTTGCCACGGGAGAATTGAGGTTCCACCTGTCGAATTAAGATCAAAAATAATTTCCGAATATCACGGTAGTCTGATTGGAGGTCATAAGGGTATAACCAAAACCTATAGGCGCATCAGAGAACGATACACCTGGCCTGGCTTAAGGGACGAGATTACCCAGTTCATTCGTGGTTGCAAAAGCTGCTTCGAGCAGAAGCTGGTGAGGGCTCGAACCCGAGAACCAATGTTAATAACAGACACCCCAGCTGAGCCATTTGATAAGGTCTCGCTGGACACCGTTGGCAAATTACCTACAACCCCAAATGGGAATAGACATATCCTAACGATGCAGGACAACTTTAGTAAATACTGCATCGCAGTTCCCATACCGAACTTACACACCACCACAGTAGCCCATGCTGTGGCTACCAATCTCATTTCACAATATGGCGCACCCAGGGCTATCCTGACAGATCGAGGCGGAAGCTTCATTAGTATGCTAATGAGGAAACTCGAAAAGCTTTTCGGTATAAAACAGCTAACCACCTCGGGGTATCGTCCCCAAACTAATGGGTCTCTTGAAAGGAGTCACATCGTGTTGACTGACTACATCAAACACTATGTGGACGATTACGACGATTGGGATAGATTACTTCCTTTCGCCATGTTCGCCTACAACACGTCGGTTCACGAGGCAACTAATTTCACGCCATATGAACTCGTGTTTGGTCGTGTAGCGAGGACTCCGAGTGCTTTCCCCCAAGGGATAGAACTGGAAACATATGGATCATACCTTCGAGATTTGGTAGTTAGGTTGACCGAAATCCAAAAGATAGCGGGAAATAATCTAATAAAAACGAAACTCCGCTCGAAGGAATACTACGATCAAAAATCCAGGCCATTGAATGGAAGGATTGGTGATCAGGTCTATGTAGTAAAGGACGTTAGGAGTGGAAAATTCGATAGTAGAGGGATAGGCCCCTTTACAATCGTTGATTTCACAGAAAACAATAACGTCGTCCTTGAAGCTGATGATGGGAAACGTTTCGTAAAACACTCAGACAAACTCCTAAACTCTCATTGTTAAGGATCGGAGTATGGACGAATCTGAGTCACATCGAAACGCTGAAGTCAAAGGTGTGCCAATGAAAGCTCAAGTTTAGATCTCAAGAAACAGAATAAGCAGGATAATGAGAATTATCATGGGTTTCTTTTGGCATGTGTTCGACTTCCCCCTAACGTTAAATTAAAATCTAACCTCTGTTTTTTTTTTCTCATAGGTCCGAAGAAACACAACAACGCAGTTTCACCAGAGGCTGAAGTCGTCTCCGAAGCTAGTTCCCAGAGTAATTCAAGGAAAATCTGCAGAAGTGAGTTGAGTTTCCAGTACCACGGGAATCCGCCATAAACAAGACAGAATCAACCAAGATGAAATTGGGAATTGAAAGTCCATTAATCACGAGAAAAAAAAAACCCAACGTTCTTAACGGACAAGCTAAAAGACATTCCGGCCCAATTGCGTAATAAAGCGACGCTTCAACTAACACTATCGCTAACTTAAATCTAAGCCTTAATCTAAAAACTAAGGCTAGTCGGGATCTTCTCGCTGAGCAGCTACGTTTAAGTATCCAAGTTGCGGTGATGATGGAGGTTCGTCGATTCGTGCTGATTCCAAGATGACTGGATCCAGTGTGCATCACCATCCACGACGAATATCCGGACTCAGCATATCCAAATTCCGGGATCCTGCTTGACCATGAGAAGCTCACAAGGATGACCACAGCAATAATTACCTACAAAAAACAAATACTTAGTATATTCTTAGGTATTGTCACGAAAATGCATGCTTGTCTCATAAAAAAAAAAAAAAAAAAAGGGAAACTCACCACAAAAATGCCCCGAAATTCTTCAAATTTAAAATATGGCCTAGGATTAATGTTCTAAAAATTTACAAAGGGTTAGTTTAATAAAAGCTCAATTCGGAGATGAAAACCTAACACCAGCAACTATTGCAAATTGAAGATATAAAATCAAAGTTATATTAAAAATGCAAGTGACACTAAGCCACTCAGCAAATTCCTAGTTGGCCAATATCCTGTCCGTTCTCAAGAACAAGACACAAGAAATCACGCCACATGCATTTTTGCTATTTTAGCAAAAATTAGCAAGGTGTCGACGGTCTCTGAAAATCATGCCAATTGCCCTAACCAATCAAAGAACAGTTACTATGCAAGATTCCCACCATTTCCACTCTGTCCCATTCCTTAAAACCAAATCAATCAGAAACCTAAAACGCAGTCTAACGAGGATCTTAATCGGATTAAGACCTCTAAGAAATTTTACCAAAATCGACAGGAAAATTTCTAACAGCCCGTCCGCGGTTCGGGACAGCTGGGAATCCGTAAAATCCCTCGAGTCGATCTTCCGGAAATTAAACAAGAAGTCAAAAGTTAGAGTTTTAAAAGTAGCCTATCATTTTAATAAGATCTTGTCCCGGATAAACGTGAAGAGAGCTCGTGTGTGTGTGTGCGAAGTGTACCAGTTTGGGCGGACGTAAATAAAACGTGTATCGCCCATACAATGTTGCGAATTCTCCTAAATAAAATTGTGAACAGTTCATTTGAAATCTTGAGCATTGTTTCTTGGTGATAATCTGAAAAAGGTCCCTTTTTCTTCCCTCTTTTCTAGCTACACACGAGACAACACTCTCAGGTCGAGAGTAGTGACACACGATCCCAATAATTTAAACAAGTTCGAGCAATCGAACTTGGCAGTTTGTAAAACCTCCACCGTACTTAAAATTCAAATAATTCTACTAGGACTTGCGATAAATAAATACAAAAACAGAGATTATATTTTGAAAACATCGTACGTAACAATAATAGTCATACAATTATTATTTTTACATAAATTCTCATTTTAATAGTTTATGGTTAGTTATAGCAGTTCTAATATAGTCTTTTTATCAATTAAAATTACAAATAGATACTAACAGTAGAAATTCATGAAAGGTATATAGGATTATTTATTTTTTTTATCAACAAAGAATTCATACATAATTAAGTGCGTCGTGAAGAAATCTTTTTATTGGGTTTTCTTTGCATTTAAAAACCATGGTTTTCGCAGTGTTAATTTGCTTTTAATAAAGAATTGTTTAACTTAAAATCTATTCAAGGACAAAATTATTTTTGCAATTATACATGATACATATAATCATACTATGTATGTAAAAGTGGTATTACATAAGATTTGTTAGAACCTTCTGCCCGCTTATTGACAGTCTGTCCTTTCTTCGGCATCTTTCACATGCGTTTTTCCCAGTATGACCAATCATAGATTTCAGAAAGGATCGTGCTGGAGTATCGCAAATAAAACATTTTATGGTGAAGTCAAAGTGCCTCTCAGAGATTTCTATTCCATCTCTTTGCAATTTGTTTACTTCGTTGACAAATTGATTCAAAAAAGCGCTAACATCTGCTGGCTTAGAGTTCCCAAAGTAAATCACAGCTGCAAACGGCTCATATACATCAGAGGATTATATGTAGCCTAATATTTAAGCAAAGATTTATTTAAATAATTTATATTTTTTTAAAGTGGGACGCCCAATTGGGTCCAAATTGGCGCCCAAATAATACTTGGGCTTAATTGGGAAGATTTCCACACGGGTAATTGTTTTTTCTTTTTTTTTATTTACACTCATCTCCCGATCGAGAGCACTTTTCACGCTTGGCTGATTCTATGTCCCCTCCGAGCGTCCCTCGACAGCCTACACTGAATTGCCGGCGCTCGAAGTGACCCTGAAGTCATCGCCGTTCAGTGTAGCCTGGGTCGTATAGGAATTAGCGAATCTTAAGTCTACATATCCGGTCATGATTGGTGACATCAGAATGCTCGCTCGAGCTATTTTAATTCCATCCGATCGAGGGTACTCGACCCCCGAGCGGTGCTGTCGATTGGTAGATGAGTGTAGTTTTAATTTGTAGGGTGACTCCCGACACCCACTACTGTTTAGAGACCCTTGTTGCGCGCCTGTCTAATTCTGTCAACTTTTCACTAGGATTTGGTATTGGGGTTTTGAAACGAAAGAAGCGCAAGTTGATCTATTTGGTAGCACACTTTGGAAAGAAAAGGTGAAGAACAGGTCAAGACTGACCAGTTTTTCGATAAAACGAATATATGAAGCGATGGAGGTGAATAAAAATGCGCCGATAATGGCGGATATTTTGTCAGCACTGCCAGAAAATAATAGATTAATAGATAGATAGCCTACCTTTAGTAACAATTATACAATATATTTATATTACTAAAATCATTTAAATTTGTCAATAATAGAATAAATCTTTAAAATCGGAGATAATCTTCTCTCTAAATCTGAATCAGCGAAAACCATACCAAATCAGTGAAATTCGCTGATGAATCAGCAGAATATCACGTCCTCTATGAGAGCAATTCCGCTGATTCCTCAGCGAATTTCACTGATTTAGTATGGTTTTCGCTGGTTCAGATTTAGAGAGTTTCTTCTTGCAATTCAAATTATTCCCGCCAAAACTATCGCTGAGTGAGGTCAGTACTGTATCAATTCGCAGCTGTCTATCTATTAATCTATTATTTTCTTGTCGTGTTGTCGAAATATCCGCCATTATCGTCGCATATTTATTCACCTCCATTGCTTCATATATTCGTTTTGTCGAAAAACTCGAGAGTCTTGACCTGTTCTACACCTTTTCTTTCCAAAGTGTACTAACAAAAATCGATCAACTTGCCCTTTCTTCCCGTCAAAAGACCAATCCCAAATCCTGGTGAAAAGTTGACAGAATTAGACAGGCGCGCAACAAGGGTCTCAAAATATTGGGTGTCGGGAGGTACCCTACACAGTAAAACTAAATAAGAAAAAGAAAAAAACCGGATTTCAAGTCGTCAAAAAATGCTTTTAGTGTGGAATTGTATTCTCCGTCTAATAATTTGTACACACTACGCATATGGCAAGTAGGTATACTCGAATTACTGTCCGGGTGTTTTGACACCCAGAACTCTGTACTAGTCGCGCCCCTGGAATTTGAGTTTCTCTACATAAAAGTTTTTTAAATTTTATTAGCCTAGGTATGTAATATACTATTTAAATCTTGACTAATGTTTCAAATTGAAATAATATTTTATTATTTAAGTTTTTTTTATATATATAATATATGATTTTGTATCTTTTGAGTTAATTATAATGAAATGTGATTTCAATAAGTGAGTCAAGAGAATGAGCTGAATTGATGCAACAATGATAAACGATTGTAATTGTAATTATGATTGAAGTAATCACTACCTCTTTTTATGTTTTGACAAATATTGATACACGAATGGAGTTTCGTATTTTTTTATTTGTCATAAGTATATCTCAAGATTACAACTTGCTTTATTACAATATTGATTATATGAACCTTTTGAATTCGAGAAAGTTCGATTTTAAAAACTTTAGGAAGTTAGAAATTATTTTTTTCGAAATAATTCGGAATTAATATGTCAACTATGATAATATTTCTTTAAAAACACATGGATAAAACTTATATAGGGGTCAAAAATGATAGTTGCACGTAAAAATAATTGGTCGATTAAATTAATGAAGTAAAGAGTAAACTGTTCTGCCGATTATGAAAGTTGCAGGAAAGTATTAGTGTTTCGATATTAAAATGAGATCATCTCGTAAAATTACACAATCTTACTTACAGTACACTGAATTTTTGTTAAAAAATCTCAAAAATAAAATTATAACTATAGTATAAGTTTGTTAAGATTTTTTTATTTAAGGCTGTTGGAGCAAGGGAAAAAATTTTATTTTTTACTTTAGATTTTAAGGCAGCAAAAAAATACACGGTTTTAAGTGCCTTTTGGCAGAGAAGTGTTTCTCGAAGTGAAAAATATGGGGTTTAGTATCTGTTTTTTGAAAAAATTAATTTCTCCGGCTAAAATGGAAAAGTTTCGGCCAAAATTAGGTTTTAGGTTAGGTTAGCCGAAACTCTTCCATTTTAGCCAAAGTAATTATTTTTTTTAGAAAAACACATACTAACCCCGTTTTTCACATCGAGAAACACTTTTCTGCCAAACGACACTTAAAACCATGTATTTGTTTGATTTTAAAATCTAAAGTAAAAAAATTACATTTTGTCCGTTGCTCTATCAACAGCCTTAAAACGATTAACATACATTTTTTATCATATTTCATTGTTTTGACAACTGGCAGTGAAAAAGTCCATAATCGGTCAGACATAAGAGCCACCCAGATAGCCATGCGTTAAGGTCAATTTAAAAAAAAATCTATGTGTCCAAATAAATTTCGTAGTTTTTATCGCATTATAACACCATCAGCCCCCTTGTATTAGATGGCCCAAACCTATAACGTCAATATGCTCCCAATATTGTGTCATTCAGGAAGCATTTAATGCCACCAAAAGCGATTGCGAATGCAGAAACACCTTGTTTCAATTCATATGTAAATAGATGTCATGAAAAATGGAAGCAATATTGAATCAATGTAGCGCAATACAAAAACGTCACTACCCTAGCGAAAGCTTCGGATAGAAATTCATTCCGAATCAATCCGATTCATTCCGGAATTTGTACCCAAACCAAACAGTTTCATTCCAATCTAATCCGATGGAAGATTTCAATCCGAGTTAATCCAAAGCCCATTCAAAATCTATCCGAACATTTAATCCGACTGAATCCGAATCAATCCGTCAATCCGAATGAGTCAGAATTAATCCGAACTTTCCATCCGAATGAATCCGGTCAATCCGAACGAATCCGAACTTTCAATCCGAATGAATCCGATTTAATCCGGTCTATCCGAACCAATCCGTATGAATCCAAAAAATTAATTAAGATTCGGATTCATTCGGATTGGTTCGGAAAGACCGGATTAAATCTGATTCATTCGGATTGAAAGTTCGGATTCGTTCGGATAGACCGGATTGATTCGGATTCATTTTTCGGATAAATTTTGAATGGGCTTCGGATTAATTCGGATTGAAAACTTCCATTGGATTAGATCGGAATGAAACTGTTTGGTTCGGATACAAATTCCGGAATAATTCGGAAACTTTCGGTTTGGTTTGGAATGAATTTCAATTCGAACCTTCCGCCAGGGTATTACACAAAAAAACTTAAATATTGCCCTAAACTTAAGATGCAACAAGTTGTCTGAAAAATCATTTAATTTTTCTTACAATATAGTAAACCGAAATGAAATGACCAATTTTTATATAAAAATAACGATTTGGCATTGCCAACAGAAAATGCAACATATATATCATTTCCACTAATAAACCTCTGCGAAGTTGTGGAACACGCACACACACAATCATGTGCTTGTGAGCAATTGTGAACAGGCAAAAAAGAGCGCAGAGAAAAAGATAAATGCTCGCCTCGACGTTTATTGTTACGTCTTTTCAAATCTGAGGCCTCAATTAACATAGTCCAAGAGGCAGGATTTAAGGTATGAATTTAAGGATTTAATTTTAAAGGAATTAATGTAAAAATCAAACAGTTACCAGAAAGCGTTTGACATCTTCTTTTGTAAACAAACATTTGTAGGTTAAGGTTCTGCTCTTGCCTCGAGCAATCATACCATTCAAAGTGCTTACTTCGCACGATATACTCTTTTGTAATATAATAAAGTTTAATAAACAAATTTTTCTTTCGTACAATGTAATACTGCATCATTGTTCATCACCCTTTCCAGCTAATAATTACCAGATATAATGATTAAGGCTGATGGAATTTGAAAATTTCTCATGTAGAAAAACTCAGATCCCAGGGGCGCAACAATAACGGGGTTAAGACACCCAGACAGTAATTCGAGTATACTACCTACTTGCAATATGCATGTATGTCGAAATTATTAGAAGGATAATACAATTCCACAATAAACGCACTTTTTGAGGGGTTTTAATCTGTTCTTTTTCTTTTTTTTATTGATTTTTAATGTGTTAGTCTTGGGCATAGTCGGTCGTCATTGGGAGCGCTCAATTTAGTTCGCAGTCCTGCGCCGAACTAGTTCGCTCTTTTAGTTCTTTAGTTCGTTAGGTTTTTTTTAATAGACATTCTAATGGAAAGCCAAAAGCAAGGTTGGGCTGACATTTTTACATAGGAGTGTAGATACAACTTTTGAATTCGGGAAGGAAAGGAAAAATAAATCAGCTGGTTGACCATGCAGCGCCAATTCATAATAGAGCGGTCGCTAAAAAATAAATATAGTATATATAAAGAACTGAGATCGAGATCATCGACGATCTAGTTCGCATAGTTCACCTAAAGGAGCGCTCTTCTCACCTAGATCGTTCGCGAACTACCCAAGACTATAATGTGTAGGGTGGCTCCCGACACCCACTGTTTTGCGACACTTGTTGCGCGTCTGTCTAATTCTGTCAACTTTTCATGTGGTCTAGCATTTTTCGAGCCAAAGGCAAAAGAGGGAAAGTTTATAGGTTTTAGATAGAAAGAAATAGAGAGAAGAAATGAAGAATGGGCTCTTGATGATAAGTTTGTTGATTACTCATTTTTATAGTCCCAAAATAGCATTTAATATTTTCCTATCAGAAACGGCGGACATTTTGACTTCCATGATGGAAGAAACTAAATATTGATTCCTGCTAGAGATATTTTGCAATTGACTGTAATCTGGCGCGCGATTCAAAATCGAATTAAATTGACCAATGGGAGAATTTCTCTAGCAGGAAGCCAACACGTGCTGCGCGCGCAGGGTGCCACTGTCGCAGCTGTCAATATTTAGTTTCTTCCATCATGGAAGTCAAAATGTCCGCCGTTTCTGATAGGAAAATATGAAACGATATTTTAGGACTATGAAAGTGAGTAATCGACCAACTTATCATCAAGCGCCCATTCTTCATTTTTTCTCTCTATTTTTTTCTATCTAAAACCTATAAATTTTCCCTCTTTTGCCTTTGGCTCGAAAAATGCTAGACCACATGATAGCTTTATTTCTTTCCACAGATTTTGACAGTTTTTGACAGTTTGTTGACAGTTTTTACTTTCAGATTTCATCGCCTTTAAATAAAACGTCCGTATAAATTGTACGTCATTTTTACCACACAGAATTACTCCACAAAATTGCGTGAATTTGACGTGAATTTGACGTGATAACGTAAAGTAATACTTTCTTGTAGAATTTGTGTCACAATGATTTCACTTTTTGGTCATAAATTTATTGCATGGTTTTGTCGTAAGAATTGCTTATCGCCAAAAAATAAAATATTGCCATCATAACCGATCCCGAATATGTCAGTACCTTGTTACTAACTTAACATAAATCAACACAAATATTAAACGTCATTATAATATCATATAACTGCCTTTTGGCTATCTGGGCAACTATTGATATATTTTGTAATTTATCTAATAAAATAAAATAACAAATTATGTTATTAAACTGAAAATGCATTTTATTCAATAATGTTTATCATTAATATCATTAATTTTTTTCATATAAAAGATTTCTCGTTACATACTCATCAGAGAATGTATTAGTTTTGTGTAAAATTTGACCCCCCTATTTTTTGTCAAATGTCCACGTTTTGTGACCCCCTGTACCCGAAAAACATGTTTTTACCGTTTGATTGTCTGTCTATCTGTCTGTAGATTTTATTTTGTGAGCACGATAACTTTCGAAAGAATTGACCGATTTCATTGGCCTTCAGTATACTCTTTTAGTTCGTTAGTCAGGCATTTCAGATAAAAATTTAAAAATTTGGATAATTTTTAAAATTTTTGAAAATTTTTTTTTTAAATTTATAAATTCTGTTTAAGGATATTCGTAGTACTTAAATAGTCGAACAATTTATCATGATGACTTTTTTTGATAAAACAAAATTTGTCAGACTTATAATATTTCGAAAATTAAAAAAAAAATAAAGAAAATTAACATTTTAAGCTAAATAACACAAGCTATGAAAAAAAGTTAAGAGTTTGTGGTCCGAGCGCCAGAGCTAAAGTTCAAAAATGTCAATTTTCAACGGTCCATTCCCAAATTTTGGGAATAGTGACTAAAGTGATTGAAGTACATTAAAAAAATTTTTTTAAATAGTTCCAAAGTTTACAATCAATGATTTGTTTATAATAATAGGACATATTTTTATAAAAAATTGGTCTAATAAATTTCTTGTAATGCTTATTGAAAAACCGGGAGAATATCCTAAATTTTACTGCAGCCACTTATTACATTCTCATCAGAGAGAATGTATTATATTTGTGTAAAATTTGACCCCCTCATTTTTTTGTTAAATTTTCGCGTTTTGTGACCCCCTGAACCCGAAAAACATGGTTTTACCAATGTGTCCGTTTGTGTGGGTGTGTGTATGTGTAGATTTTTATCTTTCGTTCACGATTACATTCGAAGGAATTAACCGATTGGATTGGCCTTTGGTATACTCATTTAGTGTTTTAAAATGATGGCCGAGTTCGTTGGCCAGCCATTTTTGATGAAAATTAAAAAAGTTAGAGCATTTTCAAAATTTGAAAAAAAAATTAATTTAAAGCAAATAACGCACGATATGAAAAAGAGTCAAAGGATGGAAAATATATTTTTTTGAACGCTCTACAGGACTCACGTGAGGATTTTCTGAATTTTCTTGAAAAATCGAAAATTCAAATTTTGAGCCAAATAACGCGTGATATAGAGAAAATTATCAGAACATAATTATTGGTCTTTAAAAGATCTACAAATTCTCCCTTGAACATTTGTTAATACGATGCTTAATATGATTATTTTTTTAATAATTAATTTGCTAACTTATGAATGTCTACGATGAGAATGTGTTCCTTAAGGTCGATAGAACCTTCAGAAATTTAAATAAAGGAATATAAAAGAATGAAAGCGCGCATATTGTGATGAGAATGCGTGCTCACAATGGCACCCCTAGTTTTTTAATAGAATACTTTATTCGTATACGCAAATATTAAGGTGTACATTTTTCGAGCGTGAAAAGTTTGAAAATTCACAACTCCGAAATTTTAAATATCATGTCGAAATAAAAAAATACGTGTACAATATTTTTGACCAAAAAACACAAAAAAAAAATATTTCGCACAAAATAAATTTTTGATTGTAAATTTTGTATGGAATGGCCCACATAGATTATTTTTAGTTGAATTAAAATGGATACATAAGGATAGAATATTTTTCGATAAAGATAGATTAAAACGGATAAATAGGATATCATATCACGGATAGATAAAGATAAACAAGTTTAGATTAAAACGGATAGGGTCGGATTATATTCCACTTCACGTAATGAAAATGATTCAAAGAGATACAAATTTAAAAGTCTACCAACGGATAGAACATGATTGAAAAGGATGCAAAGTTTACATTCAAACAGTTAAAAAATTTCTATCAGTTTGAATCCGTCCATTCCTATAGCCGTTTGAATCCGTTTACCTCCAGTAGGAGTGAGGGGGGTTGAAGTTTAACACATGAGAATATTCCCGTGAAGAGGCCAACAGGAGAATATTCCTGTGGAAAAACGAGCGGTTGGGTATTTCCGTAAACAGGCGAAATGGGTGAATAGGAAATGGGTGAAAAGACAAACAAGCGAATATTCCTTTGGAGAGACGAGCGAAAGGGTATTCCCGTTAAGAGGCGAACGGTAAAGTGAAACGTCGAGGTGAGTATTTTTTTTTGGAGAAGGCTAGTTCTTCACTTTGCGAAGATAAGACTCCGAACGCGACTCCACTCCAGGCTCGAATATCGCGTCTCGCGTCTTTATATAGGCCCTACACCCCCACGAAGACATTGTAAAAGGGGTACTTCCCCTTCAACCTTCTCTAAAATCTTCTAGAGGATTCTAGAAAGTTTTTTTATTTCTGTCAGTTCTTTCTGTGAGAGAGAGATTAGCTTTCCTATCTGATGCACAGTGGGCCAGGAGACCCGGTTTTGTGGCTAAAATTCGATTTTTGAATTCGAAAAAATGAATTAAAGTACTGAATTCAGGACTAATTGAAGTACTATTGACGATAATTATATGTTGATTGATCAGTTTTTGTTTCGATGATACAGGCACAACGTACCCTGCTGGAAGTAAAGATATAGAAATCTTATCCCTTTCTATCTCCTTCTATCTCTAAGATAGAAAGAGATAAAGATTGCTTATCCCTTTCTATCTCTCACTTATCCCCGCTACCTCTTTCTATCTCCGTATCAATCCAAATCCACGTTTATCTCTTTGAATCTCCTCTTTTCTATCCCTTTCTATCTCTTGTCTATCTCCGCCTAGATCTTTCTATCTCTTTCTATCTCTTGTCTATCTACACCTATATCATTCTATTTCCTTGTCAATCGCCATTCTCTCCTATATCTTTCAATCCCCACTTCTCTATCTCTTTTTATCTCTGTATATACCTTTCTCTCCCTTTCTATATCCATTTCAATCCACATTCACTCTTATCACTTTGAATCTCCTCTTTTCTATTCCTTTTTATCTCTTGATTATCTACATCCATGCCTATCTCTTTCAATCCACACTTATCTATCTCTTTCAATCTATTATCTATTTTCGTCTATCTCTTTCTATCTACATGTTACTCAAAATAGCTCTTATCTATTTCAATCCTCTCTTCTCTATTCCTTCGTATCTTTTGCCTATTATTGTCAATCCCTTTATATTTCCTTGTCAATTTCAGCTCGCTTCGATCTCTTTTAATCTCCAGTTCTGTATCTCTTTCTATTTCTTTCTCAAACTCAATTC
>UCOK01015618.1:0-14562 GCA_900474325.1 Synergus umbraculus | reverse complement strand
TGCAAATACTGTAAAAAAGTATTTGTTAAGCATATTACTAGAATGTGGAAACACACTGTTATTTGCGAAAGTGTCCCGTTGGAAATAAAAAATTTTATTCTTGATGGGGTAATGGAACGTAGTGTGGGAAGTACAAGTTCTAAAGAAGAAGATGATATGACTATTCCAGAACGGGGAAGTTTATTGAATGTGAGTATAAAGTTTCGAACGTTCATTGAACGAAACAAAAAAATTTTTTATTTTTTAAAATTTGTTTCGCTTATATTACTTCAGGCACCTCAAAAACATGTTCTATGAAGAAATATCACACACTTTTTAATTCTAAGGGTGGGAAACTACCCTTCACGTACTTAAACGCATGTGCAATTACAAAGTCGTTCGAATTTATATTTATACAGCTTAAAATCGTCCAAGTCTTTAGCAATCATAATTCGAAGAAATCCTGAAATTAAATCAACCCCCTCTACCACCACGAAAAACCACCCCTCGCGGAAAATAACATAAAAGTCCGAAAATCACCCTATAATTATTAACTATGTCAACATTTTTCGACGTGAAAAGTAATCTTTAGCAGTCTAACGTATAATGCATATGGTTAGAACTCGATTTCCGAAACCAAAAACCCACCCCCCGTGGTAAGTGACTGTTTCAGTGTTGAGAAATCGCGAGAAAAAGGGCCGAAGTTAATAAAAACTCGGGAATTTGAAAAAGCTAAAAGTTGCTTATTATAGTGCCCGCATACATATTTCAGGTTAGAAAGAAAAATATTCCTCATATAAATGATATGTAGTTTATTTAATCTTTTCTTTTTTTTTTCACATTTTTCGCTTCATGTACATTATTTATCGACGCTGTCTCCTGTCCCTATGCGACAACTCACTGCGTATTATTTTTGAATCCTCCCACATCTGTAATAAAGAAAACTATTCAGTATATTATTATAAATTATTGAAAATTAAAATTAAAATTCTTAATCCCTTGAAATTTTTTTTAAATCACTTTAAATTTCTTACAATCCCTGGCAACACTGGAAAAAATCTTTTCGGCTTAAAAATAAATTTATATTACTAACCGCTTTTGCGCCTTTTTCGGTTTCCTGTGATCGTCCAAAACCTTCGAAATCGTCCGTCTCCGACTTCAAACTTTTGTCTTGAGTGTCCTTTCGGTTTCCTTACGATCCGCAAAGTCCCTCCTTGACTCCTTTCGATCCTTAAGGAGGTACCATTGGTAGAAGAATTTTGATTACCATTTCAATCAAACTTTCACGATATCTAAATATGATCACCATAAGTACTCAGTTAAAGTTTCAGAAGCCTAGGGTACTTTATAAATAAGTTATTAACGTTTTTAACTTCTTCATACTTAACATTGTTTCTTATGAGAGATAGTGTTTCGGACCTCTTTATTGAGTGATATTTAAGGCCATGTCAGACTTATCCGAAATCTGACTTATCAGTTTCTTGGTTAAAAAAATTTCTCTGAATTAATTTCTGCAACATAACTTTTTTAAAAAACAATATGTCATCTTTAAACTTTGGAATATGAAACAAAATATGATAAATTATTTCAACTCAGTAAGTCATACGAGTATAGGTATTACGACTACGCAGTCTATTGATCTCGGCAGTATCGATGGTTCCTCGTTAAAGTTTTTCAATAGGCTGATTCTCGGTAGGTTCTCAGTTTCTTTTGTACAGCAACAGTCATATATGCCTTCCCTCGTAAACATGTCAACCCAATCCTGATTTCCAATGATTCTAATGGAAATCAGGGTTGGATTGACATGGTTACGAGGGAAGGCATATATTACTGTTATTGTACTATTCTATTTTCGTACACTTTTTATTTTCGATCGTTATTTATAACTTTGTTGCCTAAATATTTAGCTAAAACAGCTATGATATTTAGGCAACATAAGTATTGAAATGTGGATAACACATCTATATTTTCTCGGAATTACGTATTGCGTCTAGTTGGTACAGCTAATCATTCTTTTCAGTTTATTAAGTTTTCAATCAATTACCGTGAATTATTCCATTACTTTTACTCTTTTTATTTCCATGGAATTGAAACGGCTACAAAGTTTACAAATGGCAGATTCGTACGTTGTCTTAGCATTCACGCTCTGCTGTTCGACTGTTTTGTTTTTTCGTTTTCTTTTCATTGTATAAGAATGCCTAGATTCATCGTCAGTTGTCTCGTCCTTACCTTTATCATAGCATGCGGCGTGCATCCATCGATTGCAGAACTTGCAAATTTTTTGATTCATGCCTTTTTTACTCCCTCCGAAGCAGTACAGACATTTATTTCTGATATCTTCTGATTTCGTTAGCAGTTTTTCTGTAATTTCTTTTCTGTATTTTAGTGGATCAAATTCCAAATTGAATTGTACATTATTCGCGATGCAGAATATGTAATATGCAACATATATACCACAATTACTTGAATCATTTATAGCTTGATGCGGTCTGCCATTTATCTCCGTTCGATTCCGATCAATGTATTTGAGAACACTTAAAGTGCTACATTCTTTTACTTCTCTAATGTAATCAAGGAAAGTTTGAAAAACTCTATCTGTTTCGTTTGATTTTTCGAATGGGTCTAAAAGTGCAAAAGTTTCTTCCTCTTTGTCTAAAACAAGTAATGAATAGTGCCCATTGTACGCATAAGGTATCAGTAGTTTCTTTTTCAGTGGTGTTACAATGTTGAAGATTTCTGATGTTTTACTTTTCCTTTGAGTTGAGAATGTACCCATTGCTTTGCAAGAAAGGTCTGTTGGCATGTAAGATACATCTTTCCATTTATCCATATGCGTTGCGGTATAGCAATCGATTATTATGGAGTAAATCCATCCCTTTGGACGTGGAACTTCATACAATTCTTTTGCGGTCATATGAAACTCTGAGTGTGCTAATGAGATATCTTTTACAGTTTTATAGATACCAATTTTAACATGATAAGAGGTTGAAAAGGAGTAATAAATGGCGCTATTAACGAGTCCATTTCCTATAGTACCACATTGACCTACCCTGCTCTCTTTTACAGTCTTGTCTACTTCTTCGTTACATTGTTTAGATTCTTTAGTTTGCGCGACAATGGTTTTTTCTCCTTCGTCGTCTTCGTCCCAACTATCGTTTAACACGTTGTTCACACTGGTCGATGTTTGATTTTTCGGTATATTTTTTACACGTTTTGATCTTTCTAAACCTTTAAATTTCAATTTGTTTGGTACTCGTTTATCTGTCCTCTTAATCATTTTCTTTCTTAATTTTCCAGCGGAAACCTTGGATTTATTTTCAACAGTTTCGGCGATTTCTTTATCTTCTACTTTATTTTCATACTTCTTGTCTTCCTTCTCAGTAATCTTCATTCCTAAGTTTATAATTTGTCGTTCGGTATACACAGAATATGGTTTCTTTTTCACGTTTAGCGCATCTATATCTTTTTTCTTTCGTCCCCACTTTTCTCTTTCAAATGGATTTGTTGCTGCATCAGGGTAGTGTGCTTTTTCTTGCATTCGTAAGCTTTCTTTTGAGCATATCTGCAGTTTATGTTCTGCTACCAAACCTTCATTATAATTTATTACAGCTCGTGTTGCGTCACCAATGGGATTATTATGCTTTTGCTGCAGTACGATTTCCTGGTAACTTTTTCCAAATACTTCAGAATATGCGTTACTCACACCTGAAATATTATCGTCAACTAAGTGCAATAATATATCAGTTGTAAGCGGAGCAAAGGCCAAAAATGTTTTTATGTAATATGCTCCAAAATCGTATAGCTCTTTTCCATTTTCATCTTCCACTACTGCGTAGTATTTATTCGTAACTTTCGTTGTTGGTCCGGTATTGAGGGAATCCTTTATGTAGGCCCGTTTTTTCCAAAAATGTTCATAAAATTTTTACTTTTCATAAACAGAGTTGCTACGTTTGTGTAAATCTATAAATTCTTCATCGATTTCACAGGCTATTTCAGTATCGACTACCATCTGTTGAACATCTTTCTCTTTTCTACTTTTGCAACCAGCCACAAATGTTAGTTGAATATCTGCTTTTTCCTTTTCCTTTTCGTAAATAACACGAAGTATGTCTTCTACTACTATATCCAACCCGTTCATGTCTTTACACATAATCATGAGCGCTGAACATTCTAGTAAGAAATTTTTGATAGGCTTCAGTTCCTGCATATTTTTTTCAATAGTTTTTGCAACTCTTCTTAACAAGTGTGAACAGCATGTAAATAGAAGAACCAGATCTGTTTGAATATATTTATTTTCCATCAGGTAATTCCATGTCATGTGTAAATAATGCAACATTTTCATGCCGTCATTCCACTCTTTCAATATACTGTTCATAAATACCCAGCTCCAGTCGGTAACAACGGATTTAATAATGGGCCAACGATTCGCCTTTTCAATTGCAAATGCTTTAATTTGCTTAAAAACAATTTCAATTGAACACATATCATGTTGTGACGTAATAAATTCAAAAAAAGGAATTGTTGCTTCACGTCCTTTGAATACCAATGCATAGTAATACAGCATTTGACAATTTAGAAATTGCGGTTTTCTGCACCTTGCCGATGTTGCGTCTAAATGACCCATCTTGACCACCAATTCTGTACAAACTTTTAACTGTTCTTCGGTAAATATAACAATTCGTAAAGGTAAGGCAACTTCTCGTACCGCAGGATCTGCCAATTTTTGTTGTTTCAAGTACATTTCAACCACGTCTTCAATATCATCTGATTTTAATGACTCTCTTTCTGCACAACGTGCTTCTGATTTTAATGTGTACAACACCCTTAAACGCACCGCATCTTGAACGTTACCATCAGCGGCCAGTTCTGCATCTACTTTTTTGTTCATCTCCAAGTGGGCCATTCTAACTGATCGATATTTCAGCAATTTTTTTAACTCTTTCCGTTTCGGACCTCGTATTTGTTTGTAGGGTAACACTCCACTATCTTCGTGCTTCTTAATCATTTTTCGGTCACTGCTTAAATGTATTTCCATGACATAATCATCTATCTCAAATACATCAAATCTGAACCTTGCACCATGGCTTGCAATGGCACATTGTGCATAACCAACGAAATGGCTGTCTTCGTTTCCAGGTATTCCTCCGTAAAATCGTAAAGGGCATGTTAATTTAAAATTCTCTCTAGCAATTATGTCAACTTGGTTTCGTAAGAAAGTATCGCTCAGATAATAGTCTTTACCATCATTTATTACCAACGCGTCTGTAAGTACCTTTGTCATTCCAATAGGTATGTCATATTGTATTTTCATCTTTTTCGCCGTATCTGGTTCATAATCACCATCTGCGTTATCATCTTCCTGTTCTGCAATATCAAGATCTTCACACAATTTGTCATTATTGTAAACTTCTTCTTTCTTCCTCAAACGGTAACTACAATACTCTTCTTTTTCAAGGTTATCGTCATTTTCTGCGAAATCGTAAATACTTTTCGAATTTTGTTTTCTCTTCGTCAATGTTTTCGGCATTAAAAATAGTTTCTTTTTCTGCATCGCTATTATAATAGTATGTCTTATTGACCACGTCATTTCTATTGAAAGTAAATCTTTCTTCACTTTCACTATTGCTGCCTGCCACAGAAACATTTTCGCTTTCGAATATTGTTTTATATTGTGTACAGTCATTCCCTAAGTACCCCTCATTTATTACATTACACGTCATTATTTCTTCTTTCAAAACTTGAAAGTATCCTTTTTTCTGGTGTCTAGTGTTTAAAACGTAATACGTATTTTTCGTTATAATATCTAAGTCATATGGTTGAAAAACGTATTGACAAGTATCATCTGCCTTAATAAAAGTTATGTTTTTGTTCAGGAACATTTCATCATTGCGCAAGAAACAAAGAATTAGCTTCACCTCATACAATTCTGCGAAAATGCGTATTTCTAATATTCTATTATCTTCATCATCAGCATCCACTCGCTCAACATACTCTTCATAATTTGCATATTCTTGAATACTTTTCTGTTTTCCAATAAAATCCCAGATATCGTGAGCATAACTTATAATTTCTTCTTTTACTTCAGAATATTTTTCTTCATCACGGTATTCACAAAAAGCTAAACTTCTAAATAGGTTATTGTTATCATTCTTTACTGGAATTATGCTAAATATTTTCTGTTTCCCCTTCCTTGCAGTCTTCTCGAAGTCTAATTTACTTTTTGTGTTAATATCTCTGTTCTCGTCTTGCAGGTTCATGGTACGCTGGTTCTCGATACGCTGTTTAATGGTTTGCAGGTTCTCGGTTTACTGGTACTCGGTTTGTTGGCTCTCGGTTTGCAGGTTCCCCATACGCTGGTTCTCGGTTTGCAGATTAACGGTACGTTGGTTCTCGATTTGCAGGTTTTCGGTTCGTTGATTCTTGGTTTGCAGGTTCTCGGTTTGAAGGTTCTCGATTTGCTGGTCCACGGTTTGCAGGTTTTCGGTTTGCTGGTTCTCGGTTTGAAGGTTCTCGGTTTGATGGTTATCGGTCTGCAGGTTCTCGGTTTGCAGGTTGTCGGTAAGGTGGTTCTCGGTTTGCAAGCAGATGGTTTGCAGGTTCACGGTTTGCTGGTTTTCGGTTTGCAGGTTCACGGTTTGCTGGTTCACGGTTTGCAGGTTCATGGTTTGCAGGTTCACGGTTTGCAGGTTCAAGGTTTGCAGGTTCACGGTTTGCTGGTTCACGGTACGTTGGTTCTCGGTTTGCTGGTTATCGGTTTGAAGGTTCACAGTTTGCAGGTTTTCGGTTTGCTGGTTCTCGGTTTGAACGTTCATGGTTTGCAGGTTCACGGTACGCTGGTTCTCGGTTTGCTGGTTTTCGGTTTGCAGGTTCATGGTTTGCAGGTTCATGGTTTGCAGGTTCACGGTTTGCTGGTTCTCGGTTTGAAGGTTCACAGTTTGCAGGTTTTCGGTTTGCTGGTTCTCGGTTTGCAGGTTCATGGTTTGCAGGTTCACGGTACGCTGGTTCTCGGTTTGCTGGTTTTCGGTTTGCAGGTTCATGGTTTGCAGGTTCATGGTTTGCAGGTTCACGGTTTGCTGGTTCACGGTTTGCTGGTTCTCGGTTTGAAGGTTCACAGTTTGCAGGTTATCGGTTTGCTGGTCCTCGGTTTGCAGGTTTTCGGTTTGCTGGTTCTCGTTTTGGAGGTTCACGGTTTGCTGGTTCACGGTACGCTGGTTCTCGGTTTGCTGGTTATCGGTTCGCAGGTTCTCGGTTGGCATGTTCTGGATATGAATGGTTCCGATAGGTCGGTTTTCAGTTTGCTGATTCTGGATTTGCAGGTTCTCCAATTTTCGTTTACCTAAATACTTATCCGATTTATTTGAATGTGGTGAGCTAGTGTTACTTTTCTTTTCAATATTCCTATACACGTTGTTGCTTTCCTTCGTCTTCTTACTTCCTTTTTCAATCTCTAAGTTCTCTTTACGTGAATTACTTACCCTCCTGGTTCTTTCACTATTTGCGCAATCAGTTTCTGAACTGAATGCGCATTCGGTTTCTGAACTGAATGTCAATGTATTCGTCAAGAGTTCAAAATTTCCTCCGTTAAATGATCCTGTAAATAAAAGTTTCAGCATCTTTTCTTCATGAATATCTTCAGTATAGCATTTGAAGATGAAACCGTCAATGATGTCATCCGATGTAATTTCACCAGAACTGCTTTTACTTTTGTCATGTAACCTACAAAGATCTACGATGACGTTGTACAATTTTGAGAATACTTCGATCTCTGCATCAGTACCGTAGGTACCCTTGCGTCCCATTTCCGTAACATATGTTTGCTGGTCCCTGTGATTAACTTTTTTACATAAAGTTTCCCAATTACACGCAACGTAATCAACAATTTTTCTTCGAATTTCGAAATGCATTTCTTCATTTCCGTACAGAAATGTAGAAAAGCATCTGAAAAGACAGTTACCATCTCTGCCTACGTCATTTATTATGAACTTTTTTTTCATTCCCGGTACGCTGGTTCTCGTAAAGTTGGTTTTTTCCTCATCGCAGGTTTTTGTAGCGCTCGTTTTCGCATCGCAGGTTTTCGTGCGACTGGTTTTCTCACTTTTTTCGTTCGTAACTGTACTCATATATTTCTTCCGGAATTCTTCTTTCACTAAAATTTGTTTCACTGTTTTCACTAACGCAGGATTGTTCTTTATTTTCAATATTGGGGCAATCTACACAAATAAAATTCATTTTGAACAAGGGATTATTTTAGAAACATTTAAGAAATTCAAACGACCGCCTAATTCTACAGATATTTGAAAAAGATTTCAAAAAAATATGTGGTTTAAGTTCTGAACGTTCAAATGAACGAATTTTTGTATTGGTTTCATTTTCAACTATAAACATTGCTAAAACATTAAAATTTCATTAACGTTAATTTTTTATGGAAGAATATGGAAGGCACTTGTAATGTCTATGGTTATTTTTAGTCGAAATTGAACGTTTATGGCTAAAATAGAATTGGGAAAAAATAATTTGTTCATTTGAACATTCAAAACTTTTGGTACATAAAAAAATAACGCTTGGAGTTTTTGTATAATATATAAAGGAATGTAGATAAATTTTGAAAAATCCTTACAGCTTATAAATTATTTTTAAGAATTAAAAAGAACTAAAAGATAGGTATTTTAGAAATAAATATTGGATAAACTTCCGAAAAGGGAAAATCAGTCATACATCGATTTTCATTAAAAAATTCTACCCGCTACGTGGGCACATTCTCATCGCGCGCTTTCCTCGCAAAAATGAGGACGCCTACGGCGCGTAGGGGGTCAAATGTAATCGATCGTCGCGCTTCGCGCTCCGTGTCGCGCGCTTGTGCCCTTCGTGAAGCTTGCACCTTCCAGGATGCTTGTACCTACACGTTTTTTTTTAAATTTAATTAAATTATATATTTCTTACGTATAATTTATATTTTTATATTCTAATTTATTTTTTTATATTTTTAATAGACGTGTGCAAAAAAATTCGATCCGACTTTGGACGCAATTCGAATGTCGAAAAACTGTCATTCGATCCGTGCTCCCGTCGAATCGGTTTTTTCTATCCGACTTTGGACGCAATTCGAATGTCGAAAATCTGACATTCGATAGGTGCTCCCGTCGAATCGGTTTTTTCGATTCGAACGGCGCGTCCGTTGAATGTCGAAAATCTGACATTCGATAGGTGCCTCCGTCGGATCGGATTTTTCGATTCGATCGGGGCGTTCATCGAATGTCGAAAATTCTACATTCGATCCATGTCTCCGTCCGATCGGTTTTTTCAATTCGATCGATCGGCTTTAGATTGTCAAAATTCTTATATGTGACTGACAGAAGACATTTTAAGTTTTTAATTTATAATTTGACAATTTTTTCTGCTATTTAAAATCTTTAAATTTTGCTAAGAAAAAAGGACTACCTATTATGCGCAATTCTGATGCTTCAAAAATCTGGATTATGCGAAATTGTGCGATGAAGAAATCAGATCTATATTTAATTTAAATATTCATTACTGACATCAATATTACGTCAAATCTCAATGTTTTATAAAAATATCAATAACTTTTCGACATGATGAAAATTTTTTTAATTTCACGGTTTGCTGGTTCACGGTACGCTGGTTCTCGGTTTGCTGGTTCTCGGTTTGAAGGTTCACAGTTTGCAGGTTTTCGGTTTGTTTTCTATAGAATCTAATAGTTTTTTCTTTGTATTGTTCGGGACTTAAAGTTGTCGTTAAATAGTTGGAAATATTTGAATATTTTTCCTACTAAGAAAAATATTTTTATAAAATATAAAAAATCATTAATCATGATGTTTCGCTAAAATTATATTAAAATTTATATTTATTTGATTTTTATTATTATTCTACTGATCAGGTAATATTGAACTTTTTACGTATTTCAAATCGAAATTTGAGCCCTTGAATAGTGCGGAGAAATAATTGTACAATTTTTAAAATAAGTCTATCTTTAGAAATCTACTTTTTAAATAAGTACAAGACATTAAAAAAATTTTCATTTTTGGAAACTTATTGATATTTTTACTAAACATTGAGATCTAAAGATCTATGCAATTTTAAACAAAGTACAGTCGCCTCTCTTTACCTTCCCCTTCCCCTTAATTCTCAATCGAGCTCTTCCCCCACCACGACCGCAATGGTTCGGCGTCCGAGAATGGTTTCGCTCTCCCTTTACGTTGCCGTCAATATTTAGGTCTTTTCAGGCTCGAGAGTGGGGGAACATCATTTCCAGGAAAATTACACCCCTACGGTCCCAAGCTCGGCAAGGTAAAGAGAAGCGACTGTAACAACGTCCTGAGCTCATTTTGATAGCTTTTAATTTTGTTAAAGGAAAAAAACTTCTATCTAACAGTGCAATAAACCAATAAATAATTATAAAATGTATTAAGATTTTTATATTATTGTCAATTGTGACGTGCGCCGAGGAAAGGGGGCTAAGATTGCATATGAAAATTTTACAGGGCGAGCGTTCGAAGCCGAGCGGATAGATGCGACTTTTAGGAGAGAGGGAAGACTCAAGGTGGTTCAACAATGAAACTGTTTATCAAAAAATTTTTGTTTATAAAAATTCCCAAAGTTGGATCGTTTTGAAAAATTTGTATATGACTTTTTTTTAAATTTTCAAATTTTATTCAAGGATAATTAAAGTACTTAGAAAAAGGAACAATTAACCCTTATGACTGTATATATATATAAAATTTTATATATATATAAATAACTATACATTATATTATATATATTTTATAATATACTTTTCTAAGTACTTTTTTTTATTTTTATTTTACGAAAAAATGTTTTTCATCTCTTGACTTCTTTTCATATTTTGCGTTTTTTGACTTCAAATTTTAATTATCTGTCATTTTTTTGAATTTTTGAAATGTTATATCACTGACAATTTTGGTTTTTTCGAAATAAGTCATAAGGGTTAATTGTTCGATTTTTAAAGTACTTTAATTATCCTTGAATAAAATTTGAAAATTTTAAAAAAAGTCATACATATTTTTCAAAAAGATCCAACTTTGGGAATTTTCATCCAAAAATGGTTGGCTAATGAACTTGACCTTCATTTTAGGACTCTCAAAGACTATACCAAAGGCCAATCCAATCGGTCCATTTTTTCGCGAGATTTGCAACATTTCGAAAATTCATATAAACTAAAAAGAAAATTAAAACTTGAAGCCAAAAAACAAATGATATGAAAAAAAAGTCAAGAAGTGAAACAATGTTTTTCATCTCTTGACTTCTTTTCATATTTTGCGTTTTTTGACTTCAAATTTTAATTATCTGTCATTTTTCTGAATTTTCGAAATGTCATATGACTGATAATTTTGGTTTTTTCGAAATAAGTCATAAGGGTTAATTGTTCGTTTTTCTAAGTACTTTAATTATCCTTGAATAAAATTTGAAAATTTAAAGAAAAGTCATATACAAATTTTTCAAAAAGATCCAACTTTGGGAATTTTCATCCAAAAATGGTTGGCTAATGAACTTGACCTTCATTTTAGGACTCTCAAAGACTATACCATAGGCCAATCCAATCGGTCCATTTTTTCGCGAGATTTGCAACATTTCGAAAATTCATATAAACTAAAAAGAAAATTAAAACTTGAAGCCAAAAAACAAATGATATGAAAAAAAAGTCAAGAAATGAAAAAATGTTTTTCATCTCTTGACTTCTTTTCATATTTTGCGTTTTTTGACTTCAAATTTTAATTATCTGTCATTTTTCTGAATTTTCGAAATGTTATATGACTGGCAATTTTGGTTTTTTCGAAATAAGTCATAAGGATTAATTGTTCCTTTTTCTAAGTACTTTAATTATCCTTGAATAAAATTTGAAAATTAAAAAAAAAGTCATATACAAATATTTGAAAACGATCCAATTCGATGCAAAATTAAAAAGGGCTTTTAATTTAAAATCCAACTGAGTAATTTCGATTTCGAAGAATCTTACATCCGAAGAGAGCTTAGAAGTAGAGGTGTACATCCTTTTTTACAACGTTTAGAACACTGAATGTTTCGAAATTATAATTCTATAAACAATTGAAGCTTCTAAGCTCTCTTCGAATGTAAGGTTTTTCGAAATCGAAATTACTCAGTTGGTTTTGAAATTAAATCCATTTTAATTTTGCATCGAATTTCAAATTTTAAATTTCAGTCGAAAGTTCCACTGAAGTCGAATTTGATATTCGATGCAAAATTAAAATGGAGTTAATTTCAAAACCTACTGAGTAATTTCGATTTCGAAAAATCTTACATATGAAGAGAGCTTAGAAGCTTAAATTTTTTATTAAATTTTATTCAATTGCATTTGGAAGAAAAATACTAATTAAAAATCTAATTTTTCTGTTATATTATAGAGTTCGAATGGAAGTGATAATTCATCAGAATGTGAGCTGCGCATTCTTCTTCTTGAAGAACAGTTGAGGGCGAAAAAGAAAAAAAGACAGAGACAAATTAATGATTTGTTGCCGGAAACGAAAAATACAGAAGCAAGCACTTCCAGTAAGATGTGGGAACTATTTAGGGGTAAAATTTAAATTTGAATTAAGGGCATGCTCTACGCTCCGATTTTTAAAAATTGTTTGGACGTCACCATGGGAATACGCAATGATACATCGCTTTGAAACTTGGGAATATAGGAAAGAAGTCACAAAATTGTGTTCTAACATTTATTTGCAGTAGTAATTTAAAAAAAAATATAAAAATTACCAAAAAAAATTTATCGACATAATTTTGTTTTCAAAATTACTTTTCAAAATAAATGTTAGAACGCAAATTAGTGTCTTCTTTTCTATATTCCAAAATTTTAAAGCGATATATCATTGCGTTTAGTCGTGGTGACGTTCAAAAAATTTTTCATAATCGGAGCATAGAGCAAAAATATCTATTATTATGATTGTATAATGGGTTAAACTAAATTGCTCCTATGGTAATTTATCACAGCCCTTAATTTATTACATTTTGTTAAAATTTATTTTCAAATTATAGATGAGGAGAAGCAGAAGTCAGAAAAAGAAAAACCTGAAAAAGAAAAGAAGAAAAAAGAAAAGGTGGAAAAAGAAAAAGCGGAAAAAGAAAAGGCGAAAAAGGCGGAGGACATGAAAGAAAACGAAAGGCCACGAAAGGAGAAAGGAAAGGAGAAGGCGGAGTCGGAGACGTCAAAAGAAATGGAAATGCAGGAAGAAGCAGGAGGAGAGGCCAGTGGCAGCAGTGGTTGGGTCACAAAATCGGCTAAGAAAAGACGAAGTTCATCGAGTTCTCGTTAGTATTATAAATTTCTTTTTAAAGGCATGTGATACTGTGACACAAGAGCAAATTCGTTATACCAATTATACATTCATAATAATAAATATTTTTAGCCTCATGTCATGTAGACGAAGGTTTATTGACTCTTATTTACTAAAAATATTTACCACGGGGGGTGGGTTTTTGGTTTCTGAAATGGACTTCTAACCCTATGCATTATACGTTAGATTGGTAAAGATTATTTTTCACGTCGAAAAATGTTGACATAGTTAATAATTATAGGGTGATTTTCGGACTTTTATGTTATTTTCCGATAGGGGTGGGTTTTAATGGTCATCGCTACCATTTTTGAAAACCCTAATTTATCGGGTACTTTAATAAGCAACTTTTAGCGTTTTCAAATTCACGAGTTTTTATTAACTTCGGCTCTTTTTTTCGCGATTTCTCAACACTGAAACAGTCACTTACCACGGGGGGTGGGTTTTTGGTTTCGGAAATCGAGTTTTAACCCTATGCATTATACGTTAGACTGCTAAAGATTACTTTTCACGTCGAAAAATGTTGACATAGTTAATAATTATAGGGTGATTTTCGGACTTTTATGTTATTTTCCGCGAGGGGTGGTTTTTCGTGGTGGTAGAGGGGGTTGATTTAATTTCAGGATTTCTTCGAATTATGATTGCTAAAGACTTGGATGATTTTAAGCTGTATAAATATAAATTCGAAGGACTTTGTAATTGCACATGCGTTTAAGTACGTGAAGGGTAGTTTCCCACCCTTAGAATTAAAAAGTGTGTGATATTTCTTCATAGAACATGTTTTTGAGGTGCCTGAAGTAATATAAGCGAAACAAATTTTAAAAAATAAAAAATTTTTTTGTTTCTTTCAATGAACGTTCGAAACTTTACTCACATTTTATTGACACGTTTGTATTGATAAAGTTTTCACATTTCATTATGTACAATATCTCTTAACAATTTTTTCTTATGCAATTCGAAAAAAGAACTATACAGTGACAAGATTTTTAAGTGAAATGTCGTTCTTTGATAAGGTTTAATTCCTTGTGTATATAATAAGAATATATAAGTTTAAGAATCGAGTGTGAAATAATGTATACACATGTTTTTAGGATGATTTATGGGAGATGTTTGCTCGTGCTGTATACTCTTCAGGTATGCCATTTTCTTTATTCCATTTTTTGTCTTCGGCTATTTTGGCCGAATCCATTTTACTCTAAAATCATTTTAAAATTATTGGTCTACATTATTTGAAATTATAATAATTGCTACAATATAC